>VZRS01002846.1:0-68011 GCA_013398055.1 Ifrita kowaldi
AAAATCCCACAGGTGTGACCCACGATCCCACAGGTGGATCCACCCAATCCCACAGCTGTGTCCACGTGCTTGCACAGAATCCATCAGAGTCCCATTTTTTGGGAATTCCTGTAGTGCTCGAAGCCCGGTGGCACTGGCAGCGTCCTGCTCTGCCCTTCTCCTGCTGCTCTGCCCCACTGCCCTGATTTCCTGTGCCACCAATTCCCCATTTCCTGGAGGAATCGGGCGTTGGGATTCTCCCTGCAGTTTCTCCCCCACCCCGAGCCTGTGGAGCAGCGTCCCGTTCTGGAGGAGTGGGGAGGGGTCGGGAGGTGCTGGGAGCCCGGGGAGGGTTTGCGGTGCTGCCACAGCCGGGGCAGGAGCAGGGCCGGTCCCTCCTGCGGGAGCAAACTGAGCTGGACATGGGCAGCGGGCTGGGAGAAGGGAAATGCCACGGAATCATGGAATGCCTGGGTTGGAAAAGAACTTAAATCCCGCCCAGTGCCACCCGTGCCATGGGCAGGGACACCTCCCACTGTCCCAGGGTGCTCCAACCTGGCCTTGGGCACTGCCAGGGATCCAGGGGCAGCCACAGCTGCTCTGGGAATTCCATCCCACCCCCTCCCCACCCTCACAGCCAGGAATTCCTTCCCAAGATCCCATCCATCCCTGCCCTCTGGCAGTGGGAAGCCATTCCCTCTCTTCCTGTCACTCCAGCCCTTGTCCCCAGTCCCTCTCCAGCTCTCCTGGAGCCCCTTTAGGCCCTGGGAAGGGCTCTGAACTCTCCCAGGAGCCTTCTCCTCTCCAGGCTGGACAGTCCCAACTCCCTCAGCCACAAGTTTCCCAGTGCCTGGCGTTTCCTTCGCCTCTGGATTGAGCAGTGACCCCTCTCTTTTCAGGTTCTGTTGACACTCAGGGTGACCTTGCCAGGACTTAAGGCAGCAGTGGGAACGGCTCCTCTCCAGGGTTTTATTGGATCAAATCCCAAAGCTGCCCCCTGGGCAGGCAGAGCATTTCTGGGGTGCTCGGGTGAGGTGTGCGCCTGCAGTCCCGTGGGATTGCTCCGAGCAGGAAGGAGCCCTGCACTGAGCTGTGTGTGAGGGTTTGGGGTGAGCAGCTCACGGCCGACAGGAGCAGCTCTGTCTCTGTTACCACAGAGAACAATATTATTTGTTGCCCTGAAGACTCAGGGGTGTGTGAATTGCTGCCTCTGTGTGCAGTGAAGTCCGGGGTGACACTCGGAGCTGACACCTCGTCCACGAGCCTGGAAATCAGGGAGCTGAGCTAAATCAGAAATGGCAGATTTGAGATTGAGGACGGGAAGTGTCCTGACCCTGCAGGATTAAGCGCAGTGTGCTGCACTCCGAGGAGGTGCCATTGCTGAACTCCTTCTCTTACTCGAGAGTTTATTCAGGGCTTTTGCAGTTTCTGTGGTGATCAGACAGCACCAAGCCTGGCTTCTTGGAATATTTGCCTGCATTCTCCAGTCCTATTATTTCCAGGCACCTTGGCCTGAGCCTGACTGTTCTGACCTCAGGCACCCCAAGCAGGTGGTGATGTGCCAGCAGCAAGAACTTGGGGAAGCAGAAAATCCAAATTTGAACCAGACATGACTCCAAGGCCAGGCTGGATGGGGCTTGGAGCAACCTGGTGTGGTGCAAAGTGTCCCTGCCCATGGCAGAGGTGGGACTGGGTGGGATTTAAGGTCCCTTCCAACCCAAAGCGTTCAATGATTCCAGTGACAAGGCTGGGAGAGCAGTTGAGTGTTGGTGATTCGCTCTTTTTTCCCATCTCTCTGGGTCTGAGCTCCGGAGCAGCCATCCCGTGGGGATGAATTCCACGTGTCCATGTCCTTCCCGAAGTTCCCGGTTGTTTATTTTGTTCCCTTGTCAGAACAATCACAGCGAGTGCCTCTGCCGGGGCTCCAACAGCGATGGCAGCACTGATAACAGACTATTTTAAGCTGCTCCTAGCAAGAGCCTGTGAATCTGCAAGGTTGTGTGAAAGAGAGCGAGGGAGCCTCACGGAGCTGTGCAGTGAATTATTAACTGCGGCTCCTGGCCCAACATGACAAATAAAATTCTATTGCACAAAATGCTCCGTGCGTCAGGCATCGATGTGGGGAGATGTCGAACAAATGGCTCCTGGAGAAGCTCACAATCCTTCTTAATTTGTCTGCCTGATCAGAGAACTGGGATGGAGAAAGAGCCACCAAACAGAATTAGCATTTTCCTTCTGTCATTAGCTGTGCTTTCTTAATAAAAGACTCGGAAGCCCTGCTGATATAAATGGATAAAGTAGACACATGCAAATTTCAGATATGTTTATTTCGGTTCCCTGATAACATCACAGAAGCACCGTGAATCAGCTCCAGACGTGCAGAACAGATCCCCATCTCCATGCTGGCAGGGTTTGGCTCATTTGGGGCTTTGTTTGGGTTGAAACTGAGATCTCTCTCCCTGGCACTGCTGTGATCCCCTTGTTGTTGGCCTGGCAAACGCTCCCTGTTTGTGTCCACTCGCAGCAATCAGTCGGGATGATCTGGGACTGGAAAGGGAGAGCAGCTGGAAGCTGTAGGAGCTGAGTTTTAATTCTGCAAGATTTGAGCCCTGGCTGGGGATCAGAACCCAGAGAGAGGGAAGAGGAGGGACCAGGTCAGCCAAAAAGCTTTGCTGCTCCCGGGGGTTAACAGGGATTCCCGAGGATCCAGCTGCCTCTGGCCGTGGGTAAGATGAGCAATGGATGTTCATTCCTGGTGTGGGCTGGCTCCTGGACTCCTGAGGGTTTTGGCAGCAGGAAAATGGCAGCACCTTTGATACAGTTAAAGCATTTATAGTTACAGCATTTACAGTTACAGCAGTTATAGTTACAGCATTTATCCTGAGAATGTTTATTTATTTGGAATCCCCAAAGAGTTTAGGTGGGAAGGACCTCAAAGCCCACCCAGTGCCACCCCTGCCATGGGCAGGGACACCTCCCACTGTCCCAGGGAGCTCCAAGCCCTGTCCAGCCTGGCCTGGGGAAACTTTGCTGCCCTTGGCAGCTTTTAACCCTTTAATGTGAAAAAAACCCGTTTACAAATGGGGTGTAACCCCACTTTTCCCTGGACACAGCTCTGTCACCTGCACTGCTCCTGATGCCACAGCCGGTGGGGCCTGGAGGACTCTTGGAGCCACACAAAGGAAATCTTCAGAAACCCTAAATCTGGAGGCATTTTATCCCCCGGAGGCACGAGCACCTCATCACCAGTGCTCCTCGTGCAGACAGCTCCAGAGCTTCTCACTCCAGCCACGGGAGGCACAGGGACTGTTCACACTCGTTTGGGAGATGAGAGGCCGGGAGGAGGAAGATTAATTGCTTTACGGGGAGCAGTGCAGTCCTTGAGTTTGCAGTGGTACAGCGGGCTAGAATCAGCGGTAAAGGCCGGCGTTCCATCACCGTCACATCCCATTGTTCCTGCCTCTCGCTGCACTTGCAGGGGGAGAACGCAATTCCTGCCTCTGGAGCATCTGTATTGTTTGTAAGGAGTGGAATGAATGAAAAGCAGAGTGTGCCTTTGGCTTTTCATGTTCACACTGTCACAGATTTCTTAATTATGGTGACTTGAAATCTGTTTTAAACTTTATTCTCCTCCGCATTAGAGTTTCAGGATGAAACTACAGGGTTTAGGTACTGGCGTGGCATTGACAGTTTTTATATTCATGATCCTGAATTTCTGCTGTGATCTAGTGGACAGACGGGGATTTCCAGGGGGGAGGATAAAAGATAACATTTCTAGTTGTGACTTATGGCCAAATTTGTAAACATTGAAGGATCTTGTGCTGAACAAGACGGGTATAAAGCTGATTTCCAGTGCAGAGCCACTCTAGAGGCCAGAGCTGCTCAGTGCAGCCCGGGCTGGAAATGCAGCCTGGATGTGCCAGGGCAGCCGGGATGCAGGGCCGAGGGCAGGGACCTGGAGTGGGGCTGGCCCCGGGAGCTCCAGGGGCAGCTCCATGAGAACGATGGAATCACCACCTTGTCCCCAGGAGTTCCTGGGCCCTGGGGCCTCGCAGCACGGGCAGGGAGCTCTCAGCGGAGGGCAGGACAGTGGGACCAAGGCTCGGGGGATTTGGGGTCCCGGGAGCCATAAACTGACAGGAAATGAGCTGGGGAGTGCCTGAAATGTTGATCACAGCCACTGGCCAGAGCTACAGCCAGGAGAGCCCTTCCAGCAGCTCCACCCGATTTCGGGAGACCCTGAGCCATCGCCCAGGGCAGTGCTCCCGCACGTTCTGCTCAGAGGAGCACTTCACTGGACTTTCCTCCATCCGCTGCAGGGCTTTCCCTGCTCTGCACTGGCCCATCCAGGGGATGTTTTATCCCAGGCAAAATCAGCGCCTGGAGAGCAGTGCTGTGACCTCTGTGTGTCCAGAAATGTGATTATTGTGGGCCTCAGAGGAGTTCCCAGGCTCTGCACACGGGATTGAGAGGGAAAAAGGCCCTGTGAGCGATTTCCCTGCAGGTTTCATCGCAGTGTGCTGGGGAGGTGCTCACGTGCCCTGCTCACGGGTCTGGGGGAAGTGCTGATCATTCCTCTCCTTGGAGCAAACCGGTTGTAACTTCCTCACTCCTGGGGTTTGGGTTTTCTGAGGGTGGTGGGAGGGTAGGTGAGCTCTGCCATCCCTTCTCTGTGAGCTTTTCCTCCAGATAAGCTGCAGAACACTGCAGTAGATGAGCAGAAGTATCAGAGGAATGTGATAATTTACCTTTTTAGTCTTCCAGAAGTCCCAAAATGCTGAGGTGAAATCCATGAGCTCCCAAAAAATCACCCAAAATTCCTGACTGCTTCCCCCTCGATTTTCTCTGCAAGCTGCTGGTCACATCCAGCAGCACTGGCGGCCAAAGATGGGAATTAAACCTCTGGGAATTGCAGCCCAGAGGGAATCGAGGGCCCTGGGCAGCTCACACAGAGCCAGCAGCGGGAATTTGGGTCTCCTGCCTGGGAACCCCTCACTTTAGCCTGGTTCAGAAGAAATGGGAGCTCCAGCTCGCTCCTGCCAAGCTTTTCCTGGCAGTCGGGGGTCAGGATTAGAGCTGGGTTCTGCTTCAGGCTCTTCCTTCCATGGAACAGAGGAATCACGGGGATGGAGGGAACGGAATTAAAAAGCGCACACAGAGAGAAAAAAACGACCGAAAACTAAAGAGAAAGTGCTGCTTAAAAAGTGTAAGAACTGGTAAAGCTGGAATGTGCTTAAATCACTGAACTTCTCCTCCCCTGAGGAACAAAATATTCCCCGTAAGAAACAAACAGGGAGACCTGACTCAGCTTTAGAGATCTCAGCTTTAGACAGGGCCCAGCTTTAGACAGATCTCAGCTTTAGACCTGACTCAGCTTTAGACCTGACTCAGCTTTAGATAGGGCCCAGCTTTAGAGAGGGCCCAGCTTTAGAGAGGTCTCAGCTTTAGATCTGAGTCAGCTTTAGACAAGTCCCACCTTTAGACAGGACCCACCTTTAGACAAGATCCACCTTTAGAAAAGATCCCCCTTTAGACAAGATCCCCCTTTAGACAAGATCTCCCTTTAGACAGGACCCACCTTTAGACAAGATCCACCTTTAGACAAGATCCCCCTTTAGACAGGACTCACCTTTAGACAAGATCCACCTTTAGACAAGTCCCACCTTTAGACAGGGCCCAGCTTTGCTCCAGTGCTAAAAATGAGACATTTCAGTCTTTGTGGTTCAACTCAGTCCTGGCTGATCCCGCAGCCCTTGGAGAGCTGCTCCAGCCTCCCAAAACCCCGGCCCCAAAACCTGCCTGAAGGATCAGTGCAAGGTGTTGCAGGTCCTGCCCAGGTGGGTGAAGTCCTGCTGAAGGCACCGAACGTTGGTGCTTCCCAAAGGCTCCTCCTTGCCTGGCGGCCTCCTGCCCGTCCATCCGGGGTTTTTGTGTTCACTGCTATTCCTGGCTCATTTTACATAATCGCACGGAGCCTTTTTGTTTCCTGTGAAAGGAGATTACTCCGGGTAGCAACAACTGACGCCAGCACAGATCAAATGCCTGAAAATAGTTCCCAGAAATGTCGGGAATGATGCTTGTAGGGAGCATGGAGAATGTTCTTCTGCATTTACAACTGATCTGTAACTCTGGATAATCTCCCCCAGCGCAGTTCTGCTTGAAGACTTTGTGGTTCGGGATTGTTTCTCCAGATTTCCCATTGTTTTCAGACGCTGTGGGGCCCTCGCACTGGGAAAGGTCATCACAGAATATCTGAGAAATCGTTTGGGTGTGACACACCAGTGTAAAGAACAAGGAATTATGTTTGAAGAGCAGAATTGTTAAATAAAAAGATGAATTTGGGTGGTTTCTTGCCTTCGTGAAGCTCAGAGTTCCACTGCTTAGCCCAGACATGTAAATTGTGTGCTCATCCTTGAGAAGCCCAACCAGCAAGCTGGCCTTCAGAACTGTATAAACCACCAGGATTAGGTGGAATGAGGGGAGGAAAGTGCAAGGTTTGAGTTCTGGACAAGTGCAGCCCTGGAACTCACGGTATCACAAAGTTCTCTGTGCTTTTCAAACCATGGAAAGGCTGGGCTGTCCTGCAGGGTCAAACCTGGAGGAATGAGCAGCAGTACAGGTCTGTAGGTACAGGTTTGTTTATATTTGTATTTATTTTTATATATCCATTCTCCAGGACAGGTTTCAGCCTCACTAAAACCAGTGGAATTCTCTGTTATTCCATTAACATCCCTGGGAGAGCTGACACAGAATCCGATGGGATTAAAGCACAAATCTGTCCAACCAAAAGGGATCCAATGAGAGCACAAAAAAGCACCTTGGATCGGGAAATTTCAGGACTTGTTTGCCTTGGATTGGGAATTTTCAGGACTTGTTTACCTTGGATCGGGAATTTTCCGGGGCTGTTTGCAGGCAGCTTCTGGGCTGTAGGAAAACGGGAGTGAAGAGCTTTCAGGGTGGTATTTCATAGTGTTCCTCACAATTTTAACAGGAACCTGCTGGATGCTTTCCGTGCTGGCGAGGGGCAGAGGAAAAGGGACTTCGTGGTGCCCGCAATGGAATTTTTTCCATTGCAGTGGGGCTGGATTAATAAATTGCAGCCATGCCAGGAGGTGCTTCTGTCGTGGCAGGGGTTCGTGGCCTTGAGGGAATATTTATGTGGGGAAATGTAATGCATTTCTCATTTTTTAGGGTTTTTCCTCGGGTTTTTTTGGTCCTTTGTAGGTCTTCTTCTTTCTGCAAGGGAAGAAATGCTGGTGTGGCCCCAGCGAGGTTCCTTAGGGAGCAGTGATGGTCACTGGCACCCCAGAGCTGGGCTGGAGCTGTTATTCTGCCCATATGCCACCCCAAACTGATCATCTGCGTTATGTAACCACCTCCACATTAACTCGGGGGAATATTTGGCTTGGAGAGAAGCAGCTCGTCCGTGGATGGCAGAAACAAATGTGTTTCCTCAATTTTCCCTCTTCAAAAGGAAAAAAAACCCAAAAAACCCACACACCTCCCTCTGCCCAAGAGCTGAGATCAGATTTAATTTAGAGCAAATACTTGAACTTTAATTATGAGCGTTCACCCAGGACATTGCAGAGAGGGTCCTAATAATTAAGAGAAAATAATTAAAAATTAATAAAGGAAATATGGAAGACATTGTAGGCACCTTTTTTCCTGTACGATTAATAAATCTGCTCTGAATGACCTGAAAGAGGGGAGCAATTATCTCAGCCAGGTAATTGTGAGTGAGTGAGGGAAAGGCTGTGGATGCGTCTGCCTGGATTTTAGGAAAGGAATTATTTCCATCGCTCTCCTGGAGCGCATCCAGGTGGGCAAGGAGCCAAAGGGCACCTGGGGTGTGTCAGCCCAGTGTGGCCACAGGACCAGGGATCAGTTTTGGGCCCCTCACCCCAAAACGTGGAGGGGCTGGAGTATGTCCAGGGCAGGGAATGGAGCTGGGGAAGGGTTTGGGGCACCAGGAGCGGCTGAGGGAGCTGGGAAAGGGGCTCAGCCTGGAGAAAAGGGGGATCAGGGATGGGTTATGGGCTTGGAGAGTGTCCAGGGATGGGGAATTCCTGAGGGAGCTGGGAAAGGAGCTCAGCCTGGAGAAAAGGGGGATCAGGGATGGGTTATGGGCTTGGAGAGTGTCCAGGGATGGGGAATTCCTGAGGGAGCTGGGAAAGGAGCTCAGCCTGGAGAAAAGGGGGCTCAGGGGGGACCTTGTGGCTCTGCACAACTCCCTGACAGGAGGGGGCAGCCGGGGGGGGTCGGGCTCTGCTCCCAGGGAACAGGGACAGGAGGAGAGGGAACGGCCTCAGGCTGGGCCAGGGGAGGCTCAGGGTGGATATTTGGAAAAGTCCTTCCCACAAAAGGGCTGTCCAGGCCTGGCACAGCTGCCCAGGGCAGGGGTGAGGGCCCGTCCCTGGGGGGATGTCACAGTGGATGTGGCACCTGGGGACACGGGTGGCCTTGGCTGTGCTGGGGGAGTGGTTGGACTCAGCAATCTTTTCCAGCCTACACAGTTCCATGATCTCCTCAGCCTTTTGTCACCCCCCACTCTGCATTTCAGCCTCTCTGTGCCTTCTTTCAGTCCTGCTCTCCTCCCCTAAACAAGTCTGGGGGGCTCAGCAAATCCAGCGCTGAGTCACGGCTGGGTCACGTCCTGTCCGTGCTATTGCTCCTGTCTGCGTGTGGTGGGGGCTCCCTTGTCAGGAACATTCAGTTCTGAGGGAGCAGAGGCCTCCCCAAGGTTTTGGGGCCAGAGCCTGACCCAAACCCCAGAGAGCTGAGCCCAGCTCTGGCTGCTGGTGTCAGGGAGAGCCTTGTTAGGCCGGACTGCAGCGGGAATTGAGCTGTTGAACTCTGTGAACTTTGCTCATTTACAGTGCGATGTTGATGAGCTTCCTCGTGGTGACAATCCTGGGAATGACGGAGTGAGGGAGAGCCCTGGGGTTTATCAGGAGCTCATTCCCACTCCTGTGAGATTTAGGGACACGAAATGTGGCTGGGGAGAGATTTCTGCTTTCTCTCACTCAACGAACCAAATTCCAGGGAGAGCTGCGGGCTCTGCATCCTGAAAGGATCTGTCCCTGGGGAGTCAGGACCATGGGAATTGGGTGATTATTGAGGTGTTTATTGAGGCATTTATTGAGGTGCTTATTGAGGTGTTTATTGAGGTTTTATTTGGGTTTTCCAGAGCAGCTGTGGCTGCCCCACCCCTGGAAATGTCCCAGGCCAGGCTGGACGGGGCTTGGAGCACCCTGGGACAGTGGGAGGGGTCCCTGCCCATGGCAGGGGTGGCACTGGATGGGCTTTGAGGCATTCTGGGATTCCATGATTAACCAGCATCCTGCTGCCACCCAGACCCTGTCCTGGGGAGGTCAAACCATTACACAGCCACTGCCTGGCTCTGTGCATCTTACAAATACTTCCTGCAATTATTTGTGTTTCTGCTCTACCCTCATGCCTGTTAAATGAACTCCAGGGTCAAAGGAGAGGATATTGGGGTTGATTTTTTATCAGTTTCATGTTTTCCATGCCCTAGAATGGTCCTGTTGGATCCTTTTTCCAGATCCAACTATAATAAGCAGTGAAAAAGTTCCTTCACTGGGCACTTTTACCTCTTTGGCACTGTTTATTTTGCGATTTAGTGGCAGTTTGTGCACCAGAAACTGGGGGTGGCTGGGACTTGCTGAATTTGACGGATTCCCGTGGAATAAGGTTATTCCTGTGGGATTGTTGCTGTAGGATGTAAAGGCCGAACACCTGCAGGAGGCTGTGGCGTGGAAGGCTGCACACATCAGGCTGGGACCAACAAACCAGTGCTCTGACAGCCCTTTTGCCGCAACAGATGGGCTTGGAGGGCACAGCTGGATGGCTCCAGCCGAGCTGCTGGTGTCAGCGCAGGGATCATTCCTGCAAGGAAACACCCACTGCGTTCTGCACACCCCAGATCGCCTCAGCAACCCAGTCCTTGTCAAGCAGATCGCTTCATTTCCTTCCTGCCTGGTGACTCCACTTTATTTACTCAAAGCCTGCAAAGCTCGTGGAATTCACTGCAGCCGTGATTCCAGAGGTTCCCGGTGCGCTGTGCCAAATCTCCAGATTGCAGGGACAATTACAGAGAATGATCTTGTTTCAGGAGAGGGACGTCAAAGAGTTCTTAAAATGATCAATGATGACTTTTAAGATTAAACTCTGGCTCTTTCCATCATTTCTGTGAGACGTTTTAAGGACATAATCTTTATCTTTCTGTTTGGTTTTACACCCCTGCAGTCAAGGTGTGACCTGGGGGTGGCCAAACCCTCCTGGCGCTTGAGGCAGCTGTGATCTGCTGGCTCCTACAGGTGCTGAGAGTTACTCAGAGTTACTCAAATTCCTCAGAGTTACTCAAATTACTCAAAGTTACCCAGATTACTCAAATTTTCCTTACTCAGAGTCACCCAATTTTTCCTTCTTCAGCAGAAATGTGGCACCATCCCGCCTGGTGCTTTGGGAGGTGATGCAAATATTGGTGTGGTCCTTGGCTGGAGCCAAGCTGGAGCTCTCAGAACACGGCTGTGACCCAGTGCAAGTCCGTGAAAGTTGGGATTTCTAAAAATTCAACGAAAAATGGGATTTTTCAATGCAGACTCTGCAGCTGCCACCACACTGCAGAGTCAATTGGCTGAGCCAGTTCAGCCACAGCTGTTCTGTTCCTGAATTTCCAACAGATCCAGAACTGAAAGAGTTCAGAACCCAAAACAATGTGACAGCAGTGAAATCATCTTTACTTTGTCTATAAAACATGAAACCAAATGCAAAATGATTCCCTGTCCATGGCAGGGGTTGGATCCAGAGGAGCTTTAAGGCCCTTTCGAACCCGAACCACTCTGGATTTTCATTCCAAAGCCAGTCCCGGATGTTGCGTGTTCAGTGCGGAAAGTGAAGCCATTTTTCCGTGCCTCCCATCTGTTGCAGGGAACCACAGCAGAACCTTTCCTTCCCCCAGCTTTTGGTTGGGATATTGAGTTAATTAAATTAATGAAATCATTTGTGTCGATGTACCGGTGAGTAGCGAACCCCAGCTGTGGGAGGGGATCCCACTGCAGAGGAATGCACACAGGAACATCCTGGTGGCTCAGCTTCTCCTCCCCTTCCTTTGGCACCTCCAAAAGGCCTGGGAAGCAAATTCAGCAGGAGCTGGGAGTGTTGACAACTCAAAAGTCTATTTTTATAAATACATATGATAAATTCTTCCAAATGGGATCGTTAGGCATGGGGAAAAAAACCTGCTACGAAATTCCCTGGGCCTTTTTCCCTTTATTTAGTGGAGCATGACCCTAAATCTGTCGTTTTTCATGGCAAACGAATTTGGATCCTCAGCAGCGCCCCTGGGTGAGCACAAAGCTTTGTTGTTCTTGCTCCTGGCGTTCTGGGGGAGTTGCTGTTTGTTTTGATGTGGAAAATTCTGGCAAATTGTTTGCATCCCCAAGTGGGGGTGGGATTTTTAAGCACAATGAAAAGGAAATCTTTGCCACACAGCACCTTCAGCCGGGGAGCTGCCTGGGAGATGAGTGTCGCTGTTCCTAATTAATGTATTGAGAAACAACATGAAGTGGCTTGTCTGTGATTGTTCATTAAGTCACTGGCAAAAGCCTGGAATAAAATCAGACGATGTTGAATTTGCATCCGTTGCCCTTCCAGCAGCTCCTTCTGTTTATTTATTTCTTTCTTTTTAAGGGGGTCTTCCGAGTCTCTGTAAAAATGGGCTCCTTTGGGGCTGATCAGTGGCCCTGACACTGTGGCACCTGAGATAAAATACAAAATACAGCTGTGCATTAATATCTGCAGCTTTTGGGAGGTGAGTCTGCCTCGGTCACCAGTGGGGATCCAAGACTTGCTGTTCCTCGAGCTCTTCCCTTCCTTTCAAACCAGAGGAAATCAGGGCCTTGCTCCACCTCAGTCCCAGGCCAGGGAAAGGCTTTGGTTGAAAAGGAAAAGCTCTTGGCAGATCAATATTTTTATGTGCCAAGAGCGATTTCCTTAAAATATACATCTGTCCTTGTGACGTTTGCTGGGGTTTGGAGAAACAAGTGGGATGGGATGAGCTGGGACAGGAAATCTCCTGGCCTGTAAAACTGCTGGAGTTACCAGGGAGCCCCCGGAATGTCTGTGCAGGGAACGGATTCTTAAGAGAATAAGAAAATGGCTTAATAAGTGAGGAATCCTGCAGATTCCTTGGACTATTACCTACATTTGTATTTTCCAGCTTTAAAGGTGGGACAGAGCCTGTCTTTGAGTGGCTGCAGCCTCGTGGGGTCCCTCCCAGGGGACTGGGGCTGGGAATCGATGCTGGGTCGTTGTTGCTTTGCACCAGTGGAGGTTTCATGGCTGGATTTCTCCTTTCTTGGGGTGCTGGCAGTGCTCACAACCCTGAAGGAGCTGTTTGTTCACCGAGTCCCTGGGATGCATCCCAAGGTTTAGAAAGTACTTGGAAACCTTCAGAGAAAAGGCAGCACGTGGCAATTGTTAATTAGGGGATGTCTGGTAATTGTTAATTAGGGGATGTCTGGCAATTGTTAATTAGGGAATGTTGAGTTCTGCACAGGGTTTATGGGAAGGAATTCCTGGCTGTGAGGGTGAGGAGGGGCTGGGATGGAATTCCCAGAGCAGCTGTGGCTGCCCCTGGATCCCTGGAAGTGCCCAAGGCCAGGCTGGACCCTGGGACAGTGGGAGGTGTCCCTGCCCATGGCAGGGGTGGCACTGGGTGGGATTTAACCAACCCAAACCATTCCAGGATTTTCTGATCGCTGCAGGATCCAGAGGGAGCAGCATTCCTGGCTTTCATGGCCAGTCGCAAACCAGAAGCACCAAAGTTTGACATTTGAGCAATAAAATCAGAGTTTTGTTGTTGTTTTCCTGTGCAGGTGCCCAAGCCCTGATCCCAAGGCAGACATTCCTGCCAGGAGTGTCCCGTGCCTGGGAAGGAGTTGCAGCTCCTCATTAGTGCTGTTCTGTTTGCTGATTCACCTCTGGGCTAATGCTCAGCAGCAGCCCTTGCCCAGAGCCAGGGCATGAATTTCTCACATCGAGAATTGCTCCGTGGAGCAGCTCCCAGCAGTGTGGGTTTTCTGGAGGCTGGAAGGAAGAAAAGAGAGAGAGAAAGGGAACAAAATAGAGCAGAATTTTCCCTCTGTGCTTTTCCAGCTGACGGGAACGGGCTGCAGCAGTCCCAGGGCATGACACAGCATCCATTAATCCTGGAGCAGCACTCCACACATGGCTAATGATCCACGGCATGGATTCATTTCCTTTGGCTCCAGCAGCTCCGTCCTGGCCGTTAGAATGATGGATTTGTCTTGATCCCGAGGCTTCCATGTGAAAGTCAAAGCTCATGGTGGAAGAATCCTTTAACTCCATTGGCTCCTCCAGGAAAATTCTGGCCACCCAACGGGCAGCAGGCAGGGAAAGGGGCTCGGGTGGGACAAGCCCATGGAGATCTTTACCTGGGTGCAGGTGAAAATGCCAAATTTTGTTCAGTGGGACTCCTGGAAAGGGGACAGAAGGTAAGGAAGGTGAATTTCCATGGGCTGTCGTGGTGTTTGTGTTCCAGTTTCCACTTGGCATGCTCGGAACTGACCCGGAGCATTAACGGGAGAGAATTCAAATAACAGTCAGATTCTGTGGGATAAAATAACTTCGGGAGTGCTCGTGTAGCAGCCCAAGCTTTAAATTGAATATTTCATTGAGCTGGAGCTGCCTGTGTGAATGCCAAGTGCTCTGTTCGTTTGGAATAAATCTCTTCAGGAGTTCCTTCTTTTTTTCTTCCTCCCTTTCCATGGTGCCTGTGCACAGAGCTGACCTTTGGAATGGTTAAATAGGAAATATCTGCTCCTTTACCCTGTGTCACATCCAGGGAGAGTCCCAGGGTCTCCTGGAAATCCCAGATGATGGTTCTCATGATCCAGTCAGTGCCATTGAGGTATTCGTTAACTTACAACCCAACAAATCCCAAACAAATTCAGCTTTAACAAAAGCTCTGGGAGTGTTGATTCCAGGGATTTGCCAGGACAGGGAGTTGGGTGTATCCAGTCATGGACACAGGGTGGACAGGCTGTCCTGAACAGCTGTGTCTGCCCCTGGATCTCTGGGAGTGCCCAAGGCCAGGCTGGACGGGGCTTGGAGCAGCCTGGGACAGTGGGTGGTGTCCCTGGCCCCAGCAGGGGTGGGATGGGATCACATTTAAGGTTTTTTCCAAGCCAAACCATTCCCTGATTGTCCGGAGGTGTGTGGGTCACCTGTCCCATCCTGTCCTGTCCCATCCTGTCCCAAGCCCTGCAGGGCTTTTCTCCTGCCCAGGGAAGATCCCGTGGAGGGCTCAGTTCCCAGAGGATAAATGCCCACACCTGGCTGCTCACCCCTCAATGAAAAATCAGTTCAAAACTTAAATTTGTGGCCAGGATTCCTGAGTTCCATTTGCTGCTCTGAAAATTGCTTCTCAGAGTAACTTTAGGGCACTGGGTAGGTTCTGCCTGGGAGGTTGTAGGGGATGAGTTGTGTTTATTGCCCCATTTCTCTCAGTGCTTTAATTCGATGCAGGTTTATGGCCCTTTTTATGAAGGCAAACACATTAAAGAACATCCTCAGCCTCTAAACCACGCCTGGGCTGAAAACTGCTGTCCTGAGTTAATACTGAAAATACGTAAAATAATCAATTCATTTAGGCCCAGTCTCGATCCGTGGCTCTCTCTGGAGATGAACAGCCAGGATGTGACAGAGCCTGGAGAAAACAGCAAAGATCTGACCCAGCCCCACCATTCCTGGGAATGTTTGAGCCAGGGCAGGCTCTGGATTGGTGCTAAACCCCAACCCACCGGAGAGGGAAGCAGAAACAGCAAATGCAGGGAGCTGAAGCTCAGGTTGCAGTTTTCTCCTGTCTCATTGCCTGCTTACAGAAATAATTAGGGTTTTAGTTTATTTATTTTTTAAATTCTTTTATTTAAATGGGAAATTCAGGCTGTGAGGAGATGACTCATTTTGCCAGGGGTAAATGGAATCTGTTTCATGGACAGGCAGTGGGCCAGGCACTGACCTGGAGGGAGAACCTCCCACACCTGTGGGGCTCGCCCAGCTCCCTCCGGCAGCAGGACAAAGCTGAGCACATTCCCTGGGCTGGAAGGGGAAGAACTCGAAATTGTACTGGGGGAAAAATCTTACCTGAGACCTTATCCAGGGAATCGGGATCTTCAGCTGGCTGGGAACGTGAGTTTCTCCGTGTAAGCATTCCCAGCCTGATGGATGATGTTGTGAGCAGATGATGGATGGAAGATGGACTTTTATTTCTGGCTGGGGCTTTTATTTCCAATTTTTAATGTTAGGGTGGTTTTTTTCCTCCCCCCTCTTCTTCTTCTTCTTCTTCTTCTTCTTCTTTCTCTTTCCCTCTCCTTCTTCTTCTTTCCTTTTCCCCCACTTCTGCTTCCTTTTTTCTCCCTTCTTCTTCCTTCCTTACCTTTCTTCCTACCCTTTTCTTCTTCTCTCTTTTCTCCCTTCTTCTTCTCTTTCCCCCCATTTTTCTCTTTCCCTCTCTCTTCCCCCCTTTTTTCTCCTTCCCTCTCTTTTCTCCCCTTTTTTCTCCTTCCCTCTCTTCCCCCCCTCCTTCTTCTCCCTTTCCCTGTTTTTCTTCCCTGGAGCACCTGGAGCAGCTGCTCTGGCTGGGAGGAGAATCCACAGCTCCAGCGTGGGCCTGGGGTGTTTGTTTTGGAGTCACTGATTCCCTTCCCTGCTGGCAGTGCCGGCCCCGGGCTCCAGGGAAGGAGCCCGAATCCCTCCTGGATCCATTGGCAGAGCAGGGACTCCTCCAGAGGGAAAAGCGGCATTTTCAGGGAAAGGGCAGTGCTTGGTGCCCCAGGAAGGGAGGGGCTGGAAGCTGCTCTGTCCATGGGAAGGTTTTTCCCCATTCCAGCACGGAGGTTTTGGTGCTTTCCCCCCATTTTTCCTGCTGACCCTTGGAAAAGCCAAGCGGCAGCTTCGGCTGGGGGAGCTGGGCTGCAGAACTCAGCTGAGCTCTTCAAAATGTGTCCTTTTTTGGGACAGAAAGGAACAGATTCCGGTTGTTCCCAACCCCACAGGATCCAGATCCCCCAAGCTGTTATTTTTGTTCTGACAAGACCTGATTATCATGTTTTTAATGCTATTCTTATACTTCTAATCCATATTTCTTTATGAAAACCCCAAAACATGTAATTCTTTTTCACAAATCAGAGGCAATGACTAAATGTCCCCAGTTTGACTTAATTTGACCACGGTAGAACCAAAATTTAAATTCCCCTGCAAGTATTTGGATGTGGCAAGTCCCTGCAAGGCTCCTCCTGAGTCCCAGCTGCCTTTTTGGAGACACAAAAGAAGTTTAGGAGGAATATTTTTGATTATTTGAAGTGCTGAGTCCCAGTCTGGGTCACGCCCTGTGTAAATATTTGCGTGAAAATGCTTTCCGAATATCTGCAACCTCCCAGTTTTAAGGGGTTCCAGCTTCCATCTGCAGGGAAGATGCTCTGTGAATAAAAATTTTGGCAGGCTCCAAAAAAAACCAAAAAGCAAAAGGGGGTGTGTAGATGGGGATAGAGAACATTAAATCATTGGAGCATTAAAAAAAATATTCTTTTCCAAGGGAATTATTGGGACTAAAATGGAAAAGCAAATCCAATGCTTAATTTCCCTCTCCTGTTAGTGCATCAACCCCTTTGCAGCTGTTTATTTCCCAGGAATAAAAATGAATTATGTCTTTGAATACCAGATGGGGACATAAAGCATCCTATTCATTAGAAAAGTCACTATTAATTGAATAATACAAATGATTAATAATTGTCCAGCTTTCCACATTAGAATTCCTATTACAGCTCATTGATTTTGTTCTGTGGTGGGGTTGTTTTTGGGGTTTTTTAAGTGCCCACCTCGAACCATTAAAATTAAAATTAACATTGTCATTATTAACTTGTAGCTGTTAGAGCTGCTGCTAATGCTTGTTTTTTATATTCCCTGAAATACTTCAGGCAGCGTTGCTGTCTAGACATTATCATTTTCTATTCCATCCCAAATTGTTCCCAGTGTGGTTTCTGGTTGGAACATCACGGTGGAAGAAATACCATGAAATGAAACAGAAATGTATCCGTGGAATCCTTGTCAGAGCAGAATTCGCTCAGCTGGCACAGCCAGCGTGGATTTGCCTCTAAATTACATTTTCTTTCTTACTTTTTGTGACCATGAAGCTCTGACATGTCCAGCACTGGTCGAGTTTGTGCATTTGGGTTCTTTTTATGAGAAAAAAGGCAAAAAAACCCCCTTGACCTCAATGAGAGCACTGAGATGAAATTCTGAGTGCTTTCCATGCTGATTGAGATTATTTTAGTCCTTTTTATGCCCTTTCTGAGGTTTCTGGCTGTTGCACATGAGCTGAACAAGGAGGAGGCTCCTTTACTGCAGTGTCCACAGGAGAACCCCGAGTTCCTTCAGCTGGGGGAAAACATCCCAGAACAAATAATCCCTGGACTGTGCAAACGGTGTTTTCTGGTTTGCCACCAGCAGCCAGGCTTGGGGCAGTGGGGTGATCGTGGGGGTTGGTTTGGTGGGTTTGGGTTTGTTGTTCAAACGCCATGTCCACCCCTGAACCCGATCCTGGGGCTCTGCTGTGACCACGGGAGATTTTTGGATCAGTGCTCCGTGGGCAGCAAAGGCTCTGCAGCTCCTTTACTCCAGGCAGGGCTGCGGAGGGCGGGCAGAGCCAATTGCTTGGGTTTTAGCAGCACCCAGACAGTTCATTTCCTCCTTGCTGTTCTTTAGGTCATCCTCAGGGGCACTCCAGACAGGTGCAGGTGATGGAGTTTGGTAGCAAACCCCTGAAAATGGCAAAAAATTGCAAAAAGATTGCAAAAAAACCATTGTAGAGAATATGAGAGGAAGCAGGCAATGTCTTCCCATAATTATCTGTTTGTCAGACCCATCCATCCCTCTGTTCTTCACCCTCTGCCCCTAAATGCAGGGCACTTCCAGCTCCATTGTTTCTAAAGCCACAAAAGGCAGGGAAGACT
Organism: Ifrita kowaldi; assembly: GCA_013398055.1. NCBI lineage: Eukaryota > Metazoa > Chordata > Aves > Passeriformes > Cinclosomatidae > Ifrita > Ifrita kowaldi. The sequence goes on from VZRS01002846.1 coordinate 18,036, forward strand.
TGGATTTTGTAGATGTTGTCTCCTGAGGATGCTTCAAACCCCAAGTTCTTGCAGTTTACAGCCTGGTTTTGGATGGTTTGGAAGGGTTTGACCAGGCTGGACAGGGCTTGGAGCAGCCTGGGACAGTGGGAGGTGTCCCTGCCCATGGCAGGGGTGGCACTGGAGGGGCTTTGAGGTCCTTCCAACCCAAACCATTCCACGATTCCATGATTAAGGTTGGAAAAGAGCTCCAGCATCACCCAGTCCAACTCTCAATAACAATTTTAACACCAGAGCCTTGATTCTTGCAGCTCCCTGAAGGGGTGGATGGGAGGAATGAAGAACTGAGGAAGGAGCTGATGATTTTTCCTGGTTTTAAACTGTGAATAAACTCCTCCTTGCATACCCTAAATCCATCAGTGGACAGGAATTTGTACTTCCAGAGGCTGATTTAAGCTTTCACTGCATTTCCTGATTCTCTGCAGTGTTTGTGTCTTCTTTAACTTAATCCTCATCCCAGCTAACAGAGATGTTTGGGGTAACAAAGCAGAATTTGGGGAGTTTAAGACACTCAGATTTAACTGCACCGAGCTCCCCATCCAGAGTGTCCTGCAAACATTGAGGCAGCCTTGGGAATTTGGGAAGGAAAAGCAGGATCCATTGTCTGCAGCTCTTGAAATTGAAGCTGGCCTTAAAACCCTGTAAAAACATAGCAATAAATTTCCCTGATTTATTTAAAGTGTGAAGAGGTCAGAATTTAAGTGTCTCTTTAACCAGAAAAACAAACAAGCAAACAAGCAGGGCCCAATTGCAGGTGGATTTAACATGCCTGTGGACAAGGGAATTTTTAATAGCTAATCTTCCCCTGCCAGCTCATGGGAAATATCAATCTATTAGGCAGGATTCGAGTGCTGAATTTTTAATGCACTTTTAGTGATTAAAGTGTTCTTTTCCTCCACTGCTTGAAAGAGATCACAGTGGCTTTAAAGAGCAGTTTAAAGTCGGCACAACAATGGGGAATTAATAACTGGAGTTGTCCATATTTCTCTCCAGGAGGGAAGGGCTGGGCCTGTTTGCACACAGGCCTTGCCTTCAGAGCGCTGGGGACAAGAGAAAATCCCTCATTTTGGGAGCAGTGATGAGCCAGAGCTGCTGGAGAAGGATCCTGTGGCTTTGCTGGCTCGGAGCGAGTGGTTGGTCGTGGATGGGATCCGGGAGGGGAGGCCTGGAGGATGGGGCTGGATTTACGAGGATTGGTCGTGCCAATGAACGTGGAGGGATGGAGTCTGGGTGTCACTGAGGGGAAAATGGGAATGTGCCAGCCCACTGATGGCAGGGACACCGGAATTTGCAGGGACAGAGGCCCAAATCCTTCCAGGAGCTGATTCCTGACTGCCATCGCAGCTAAAGCAGGGAGGTTTAACAGTGCTCACTGTGCTGGATCTCTCCACTGGTGCATTCTGTTCCTTTACCTTCCTCTTAAGGGGAAAACCCTCATTTGCCCCAAAATCCCTTTGCAAAGCAGAGCCTGGCTCTCCAACCCCACTTTCCTTATAAAAACAAGGAAAATCACCCTGAGCCCCACCTGTTCCACTTGACTTATGCAAGCAGAGATGCATTTGCTGCGTCCCTGTGCCCCAGTCCTGCCCAGAGCATTTCCAGCGTGCTTTGTGCTCAGCTGTCTGCAGCCCCCCTCTGAAACCCCTGCATGACGCAGCCAAATCCCCACTTTAAAAGTGCTCTCAGAGCCCCTGCTCAGAACGGCCCCGGCCGCCCTAAATTTGTGTTTTAAAGAAGCTTCGGAGTCGGTGCTTGAACTTCCCTCCTCTCACTTTGCTCCGGTTTGGGGTTGCTAATGGATGTGCCATTGTAGTGCTGGCTGGCCCAGGGCACTAATGAATTACTGGATCTAATTGTGGGCTTTTGGGCCTGCTCTGGAGGTAATAAATAAACACAAACCTGAGAGTTCTACAGTCAGAGGAGGAGCTCCGGGCAGGCACACGGACCTGGGGTCACAGCGGAGAGGCTCAAGAAGCGGTGCCAAACCTCCTCTGCCTGCACTGATCACGTAGGAAAGGCCCAGGCAGTGGACTGGGAGAGGGGAATTCGGTTAAGGAAACATTCCTGAAGCCTCTGCACTTGGGAATCTTGCAGGGATCCTCTATTCCTCAGTGATGGCCTCTCGGTCAGAAGATTCTCAAATAGATTTTCCTCCACCTGGTTCAGTTCAAGTTAAGGTAAAACAGGGTAAAACTCGGGGTGTCTGTAAGAACTGTCAGATATTTAAACCAAAAGAAGTTAAAATCTGAGCCCTCTCCCAGTCCAGGGAATCCTTTGTCTGTCCCTGCTGTCCGGTGACACTCCCGCTTTGCCTCCCTGAATAATCGGATCTGACCTGGTCCCGCTGGAGCGCACAGGTGAAGGGAATGTTCATGCCTGGGAAATCAATAGTGGGATTTAGCACAGGAATTAGGGTCTGCCTGGCCTCACTGAGGAGCTTCCTAAACCCTCTGAAATTGCTGAGGAAATCCTCTGTCTGCTCCATGGTTTAATGAATTAGATAAAGGGAGGACAAATAGATTTGTTGGACAGAATGAAGAAAATGATACTGTAAAATATAATAAAATCTTGGAATGGCTTGGGTTGGAAGGGACCTTAAGGATCATCCAGCCCCACCTCGTGTCATGGGACACCTCCCACTATCCCAGGTTGCTCCAACCTGGCCTTGGACACTGCCAGGGATGGGGAATCTACAACTTCTCTGGGCACTTGTGGTGCTTTGGTTTATTCTGTTGAGCAGAGGGCACAACCTTCAGACCCATCCGAAAACACAGTGATGGAAAGGGATCTTCCATCCCCAGGATTCCTCTCATTTCCAATTGAAACTGGGAGGGTTTTCTTCTGGCAAGTGCTGGGGCAAGGAGGGAGCTGCAGAGCCCCAGGGTCAGACCAGGGTGAGCTGGGTTTGAGTTCCTGTGGTTCCCCGCTCCTTGTGTGGATGTGGCTGCTGCCAGAACTGGGAATGAGGAACCAGTTTGCTCACCTGGAGCTCAGCACCGACGGCGGTGACACAGCTGCAGTTTATAAACTGCTTTTGACATTCTGTGCTTTAAAATAAGCAACGGCCAAGCAAGGAGCACTTCAATCCCAGCCTCTCTCTGGTCTCCATCGGTACCACTACAAAAATTCCAGCTCCCAGGTAATTGAAATGTCACTCTGGGGCCTTGCCCTGCCAGTCAAGAGGAACAGGAGAGGCAGGGAAAGGTGATTTCCACAGCCTCAAGGAATTATTTCCCCAGCCTCAAGGAATTATTTCCCCTGGGGAATTCTCCGTGTCCTGCAGAGGCTGCAAGGTGACCTCAGGGAATGTTTCTTGTGAGCATTTGAATGATTCCTCATTCCTTAAAGATCATTTATGAGTCCCTGGGCCCTAAGTGCCCAAACACGGCTGATGCCACCCCAGGGGACAGCGATTCACAGGATTTGTTTGTGGCAGAGCAAAAAACTGAATGGCTGTTTTCCCAAATCCGTGTGTTTTGGAGAGCTGCTCCTAAATATTGACATGATTGGAGTAAAACCATCCTCTACAGAAGTTCCTGCTGCAGGATTTCTGACCGACTGGAATTCAGCTCGTTTGTAAAGGCACTGAAATTATTCTTGCCCAGGGCAGGCAGGAACGTGGAGTCCTGGGTTTGGAGTGTTAACCAAGCAGGAAAACCTCTGGAATTCAACTGGCAGATTCCCACCATTTGTTTTATTCCATGTCTGCAAGACTTTCATCCTTTTTCCCCAAACCACTCTTCTCAGAGCTTTTCCTGACAGCACAGAGGCAAGAAATGATGTTTTGCAAGATATTAACCATTAACTTCCTTTGATTTTTTTTCCTGAACTACTTAAATCTCATGTCTGTGAGATTTGCTCTGAGATATTTGGAGAGTGATATTTGATTTTTCTCTGGCTCTCTGCTGCCTGGGGAGGATGGGAATGCAGTGCTCAATCCCACACTCACTGTGAGCTCTCATTGGGTTGGTTCTAACCAGGATTGAGGAATATTTGGGGAGCAGGCATGGTGCACAGAGCCTGGATTCAGCCAGCAGGAATTCCAGAGAGGTTTTGCAGTATTATCAGGTATTTATCCCTGAACATCCCACTTTAACCACAGCTCCCTGCCCAGTTCAGCCCAGTCACTGTGCTCAGGAGAGGTGGGAAGTGCTGTGGCTGGAGAGGAACAGGTGAAAATCCCATGTTTTAAACGGAATTCTGGGATGAACAGCTGTCCCAAGGATGTGCTGCAGGACACAGGGAAAACCTCCTGAATTTGTGCACTGCCCTGGTCAATTTGGGACAGCTGAAGCTCCCAAGAACTGCAATTTTTAGCATTAAAGCCAAACTTTAACAAGTATTTCAAGGGCTGTAGCAGCAGTGATTTAATTGGAACTTGTAATCCCGGAGTTTTTCAGGTGGAATCTGGTGCACAGAGCTGGCCCCTGGGGGTTTCTGTTGTTTCACTCAAGTGGAGTCGTTTTGATGCCAAAGGAAACCAGGGCAGTTCCCCTTTCCCCCTCTGGCCTGTGCAGGGATGCACCGAATCCTCGTGGAATGCAAACCGTGCTCCCCACACCTGCAATCCACCGGAGTGAAACCCCAGGGTGTCCATTCATCCTTTACTGGTGCCTCCTCAGGCCAAGGAGTTGCACCGGGATTTCTGGGAGCTGCGTTCAGGCAGGGAGGGGATGGAGCAGAGGCAGCAGCCCAGCTGGAGAGGCTGGGACAGAGCTGGAGATCTCCCAGGCTGTCAGGGAGGATCCAGTGTTCTGCTTACTCCATCCTGCATTCAACAGCAAAAAAGTCCAGCAGGGTAATTGTCAGCTCTTTCCCTGAGCCAAAAGTTTGGGAATGCTGTTGGGAGGGAATTCTTCTCCAGCCTGACTTTGCTCTAAATGGTGCAGCCCAAGTTGCACATCTGCAGGAGACCGGGGAGCTGGAGGAGCACAGGGCTCCTGGTTTGGGAATTCCCTCCATTACCCATTTTCCTGATCCTTTGTCCATCCCCACAGTGTTGTCCTCCGTTGGCTCCCAGCCCTTGGAAGCTCAGGCAGGGCTTGGTGGGGAATGAGAACCAAAAATCCGTGTGAGAAGATGATGATTTTAATGACCAGGCCACAGAACCCCCCTCACTGACTGGGCTTTGATCTTTTCCCTGGGAATTGCGTCTGTTAAAGCCACTACAGGAATTGTGCATGTGGCTGAGGGGATGGAAATGGGGTGATGCACCTGATCCCGTGAGGGGCATCCCTGCCACGGCAGGGGCTGGAGCTGGAGGAGCTCTAAGGCCATTTCCACCCCAGATCATTCCATGGTTCTGACTCCTACTCCTACACTGGGATGTGTTATCCTGGAGAGGATTTTTGTTAATTTTTAACCTAGCTCAGCTTCCAGATGGGAATTTCCAGAACAAAACAGTAGAGGAGCTGTGGCTGTCCCTGGATGACCCCTGGAAGTGTCCAAGGCCAGGCTGGAGCACCCTGGGACAGTGGGAGGTGTCCCTGCCCATGGCAGGGGTGGGATGGGATAGGATTTAAGGTCCTTCCAGCCCAAACCATTCCACGATTCTGCGAAAACTGATTTTCAAGAGTAACCCTGGCACACGACACATTCTTTTCTTGAGATTTGTCTTTTGGATTGGCAGCTGGCAGGCCCCTAAAATTGAAATTTTCAGCTCTCTACTTACACGAGTATTCCTTTAAAATGTCACTGCTGCCGGGGATCGGTGGCTGTTCCATTCATTTTCTTCATTACAGAGGGATTTTCATTCCCAAAATTGACCAAGTCACTCTTGTCTCTTTGACAAGACTTTCTTTTTCTCCCACTTTGCACCTACTGGCTCATATCTCCCCAGCTGGCAGATTTGGAACCTTTATTTATCCCCTCTCTTCTCCAGCCTCTCACCATCTTATTCCATATGTTTATTATCCCTTCCATCCCCAAGCTGTGAATAATTTTGAGGGAGATCAGGCAGCTGCCTGGGAATCAGCTGGCTGGCAGCAGCCTGGTGCTGGAGGAGTCCCTGGGTTAACTCACAATTGCTGCTGAAGGATTTTGGAGTGCACAGAAAAACATCCTCTCCCAGCAGAGCCAATCCCAAACTTGTCAGAATTACCAGCTATTATTGGACTGACTGAAAAATAGAGAATTCAAAGAAAAAAACCCCAATGTTCTGTGTATTTATTTGCTTTTTTAGTTGTTTTTAATGCCAGGACGAGCTGAATTTTACATGTTTAATGAAACTCTGGATTCTTATTTAATGAAAGGCTTAAAATTAGGAATCTTTTCAATTTAATACAGGGAATTTATCAGTGAAAGGATCAGATTTGCTTTCTGAGGGTGCCTGAATCAGGAATGGGGGATCAGATGGAACAAATCCCAATCCCACCCCTGTTATATTCCTGCTGTTTCTCCCTCAGCTCTGACTCCTCCAGTTCTGTGCTCCCCACGCTGTGCCTGAACCACTGAGGTAAAATCAGACCCCAAATCTCCTTTGCCAGGTCCAAATTCCTATTAAAAGTCAGATTATTCCTGCTCTTCCGAGGGAACTGGGAGCATGGTGCCAATCCAGATATTTTGGGGTGGAAATGATCCATAGCAAGCAAGGCAGGACTCCAAATTATAGTTCCAGGCATTTCTCTTTAAGGAGCTGAGCAGTTGTTCAAAAAACCCAAAGAAAAGCATGAATTCCATGCACTTTATTCCTTTTATTCCTTCAGCTTTTCCAAGGGAAGCTGCACAGGCATGGAAATAATTTGTGTTTGGTTTTTGCCTGCCCACCCAACGGCTCAAGCAGGCAGCAGCCCAAGCAGAGCTCTCTCTGTCCGTAAACAATCCCTGCAATATTTCGATGGAAGAAGAGCATGAAGGGTTATCATTAGCAGGGTTTAATATCAGGGAATTATAAAAAACACACGTGAATCCACAGCAAAATAAAGAGATTTCCCGTTGGATGGTGCTGGATCAGAGGCCCTGGATTCCTGCAGGCTGCGGGGATGTTCCTGGCGTGGACTGACAGCTTGTTTTTCCCAAGGCACTCACAGGCTGCAGGCACCCATTGTATAAAATCCTGTTAATTTTAGCTTGGTGCCATGTTAGCTCGTTTGTGCTGCCACAGGACATGACATTTTCTGGGCATTTTTTCACGGCAACATTAGGATTTAACAGGATGAAAGGCCTCGGAGTCACAGAACTGAAGAGAGATTTCTTTTGGAAGCAACCTCTGGAGGTAACTTCAGAGCTCAGGGCTCCACAGGCCTTGTCCAGTCCAAGTCTGAAGGATGAAGGTTCCCCAGACTTTCTGGGCCATGTTTTGGTCTTTAACAACTCACTTGGTTCATTTTTATCTTTTTTTAAAATAAGTGCAATCAGAATTTCTCTCCTCGCCTGCTGCCTCTGTGTCCTATTGAGTATTCCTGGGGTGAGTCTGGCTCCATATTCCCAGACTTTTGCAGGGAATAGAAAAAGGTTGGACTCCTGTAACCTCCTCCTCTTCACCCTAAACAAACCTGAGAGCCTTTTCCCTCTCCACAGCCTTTTCCCACCTGTGTGTTGGATGTTAGGGACAATTTCTTCACTGAAGAGTGGTTAAACATTGGGATGGGATCTCCCCGGGAAGTCGTGGAGCCACTGGAGATGTTCAAACAGGAGCAGAAAGGGCACTTTTAGTTTTTGTGGGCATGGTGGTGTTCGGTCAAGGGTTGGACTTGGTGATCTTGGAGGTCTTTTCCAAGATTAATGATTCCCTAACTCCATATCCAGTGGGGAGGGAGGTCCAGCTCTACCTGATGGATCCCTGGGCCAGGGCTGGAAGCCTTGGATGGGTTTTAATTCCTCTCTGCTCTCCATGGGTCGTGTCCCACCTCGGTAACAAATCCCTCACTGAAGGACCTGCCTGGCAGAGCTGCTCCAGGATGGGAATTCGGAGTTCCACGTCATACAGAGGTGAGAGAATCTTCCTCAGGGTGTTCAGAATCACAAAGTTAAGGTTGGAAAAGGCCTCCAAGACCATCAAGTCCAGCTTTTGATCATCACCACTTTGTCAGGGGTTTATGGTGTCACAAGTCCAGCAGCAAACTTTCTGACCATGCAGGAGACCCAACATCTCTGCAGCTCCTCCGTGGCCTGGAGCTGTGCCAGGGGGATTTAGGGTGGATCTCAGGGAAAGGTTCCTCCCCAGAGGGTGCTGGGCACTGCCCAGGCTCCCCAGGGAACTGGCACAGCCCCGAGGCTGCCAGAGCTCCAGGACAGTGCTCCCAGGGATGCCCAGGGTGTCTACAGTCCCTTCCAACCCAAACCAGTCTGGGATCCTATGGAAGCCGGCCAGGCATTCCTAACCAAGGGCAACTCCGTACAACCCTGCCAAGCACCACAGAGATTCCAACAATGCAAGGACCCAAACCCCACTCCGTGTGCGCTGGCAGTGGGAACCAGCTCCCCTCTCCCTGCACTGAAGGGCGGTGCAGATCCAGCCCCACAGGAGCCTGTTCTCACATGGAATATCCGTGAGCAGCTCCCCAACCCAGAGACTGCTCGGGATTTGCTTTGCACTCGCACCTCTGGCGGTTTGAAGCTGCTGGAGAAACATCAAAGATAAACACAAAAACCTAAAGCTTGATTAAGCGCATGAAAAGCTGCTGTTAAATTGGGCCTCTGGCTTTCCTTGTGAATCCTTCTTATTTTCCCACTCGCCTTTTCTTTAGTTTCTTTTTCTCTTTTCACTTCAGCAGGAAGCTCATTTGCACAGGGAATGTGACCTGGGGAGGATTGTAAGGAATGCAAAGGGCTCCTTCACCCCCTCAGACCTCTCTGTGGACTTCTCACAAGTCTGTTGAGGATAAACACCACTCCAGACACTTTTTTCAAGGAAAATTAGCTCAGATCCTTAACCCAGGATCATCTCAACGAGTGTGTTGAGGTCTCAGGAGGTTGGATCTCTTACTCACTGGATATGATGGATGTTATCTTTATTTACAAGGGTGAAAAATGAAAAAGCCCTCAGTGAAATGAAGGGTTTCCTGTGGATGTATCTGAGGGGAAAATTACAATTAAATAGGTGGAAAATTACCTGAGCCAACTTGTGCTGGGATATAATTCAGAAACAAGTGCTAGGAACGTGAGTCAACGGGAAACGATCAAGAGACTCTGAAGGGAATCTGTACAAAGGATCAAATTCGCCTCTGGAGCAGCTCCAAGAAATCTCAGCTCTCTCAGAGCAGCAGATGCACTGCCAGGGTTATGGGAAAGGTGTTTATCTAATCTTTGCACTCACAAATTATTATTGATATGGGAGGAATGCTGAGGTGTCCTGGGGCTGGGGCCCTGCTGTGTGGAGCGATGTACAGGCCCTGCTCTGAGCAGACCAGAGATAAGGAGCGGTATCAGCCAGGGAAGTGATGGATCCCGCAAGAAACAAGTGGATAAAGCCTGGTTTAGCATTTGAATTCCATGTGGGCATGGCTTCAGCAAACTGGACTCTGTCCCTGTGTCCTGGAGCCTTTTCCTGTGTCCTGGAACCTGTCCCTGTGTCCTGGAGCCTGCCCCTGTGTCCTGGAACCTGTCCCTTGGTCTTGTTCCTGTGTCCTGGAGCCTTTTCCTGTGTTCTGGAGCCTGTCCCTGGCTGCTGGAGCCTGTCCCTGTGTCCTGGAGCCTGTCCCTGTGTCCTGGAGCCTGTCCCTGGCTGCTGGAGCCTGTCCCTGTGTCCTGGAGCCTGTCCCTGTGTCCTGGAGCCTGTCCCTGGCTGCTGGACTGGGCTGGCAGGAGCAGAGTGAACTCCTGGTCATCACAGGGAGAGGAGAGGCCTGACCTCAGGACACCACAGGTAAAGGTGCTCCCTCCCCACCAGGGACCTGCTTGTGTCCATCGACTCCAGTGCCCATCCCTGGAGGTGTCCAAGGAAGGCCTGGAGGTGGCAGTCAGTGCTCTGGGCTGGGTGACAAGGCGGGGATTGGACACAGGTTGGATTCAATGGTCTGGAAGGGCTTTTCCAGCCTCAGGGATTCTGGGATTCTGTGAACGGATCTCCTTCCCTCTGCTCTCACTTGTCTCCCTGTCCAGCACCTCTGCAGACCTGGGTTACTCCAGTGGAAGGTGTCCCTGCCCATGGCAGGGGGTGGAACTGGATGGTTTCAAGGTCCCTTCCAACCCAAATTCCATGATTCCATGATTCTCTTGAGACAGTCCCTGTGGCCTTTGCCCGGTGGATCCATGGCAGCCCCTCTCCCAGCAGCCAAGGGCAGCAGGATGCACAACAAGGAGAGTTCCTGGATCTAATTTAATGCTGGACCAGAGTTCCCCACAGCTGTGGCTGTGGACAGGTTGGTTTTAATCAAAAGCACCAAGCACCAAACCCCAAAAATTTCTGTGGGAGCTGCGGAGTTCGGAGCAGTTGGAAAAACTGCTGCGCCTGAGGTGCCTAAAGGAGGCAGAGATGGGGAGAGGAGTCAAATTTGGGGTTTAATGAGCTTGATTGATGCACACCCCTGGTTCCAGAAACCCCTGATCCCTTCATTAGAAAGGAAAATATTCCTGCTGCTGGATCCTTCCAGAGCAGCGTGAGCTGTTATTTCCAGAGCTGAGTGGGAGGTTTGGGGATGGCAGAGAGGGAGGGCAGTGCTCCAAGCAAAAGCTTTTCCCTTTGCTGATGGTAATCTGATGGACGGGAGAGTGGGCCTGGAATGGGATTTTGCTGCAGATCGTGATTGGGAAAATTGTTTGCCAAGTGTTCAGGAACTGCCTGTGAGAGCTGCACGAAATTCTGTGGTACTGAGCAAGAGAGAGAACAAAACACAGCTGGGATCATCCCATGGATCTGAATTTGAGTGGTGAAGGGGAAAGGCAAAGGAGCAACTTCAGCTCTTCTCAAGTTCAAGCACAAACACATGGAGGCCTTTCAGGAAGGAATCTATGGAAGCAGCAAATTATGCCCCGGGATGGGCTCTGGAGTTGCCATTTTGCCCGGAACAGCGGGATTTGCTGGAGAAAAGGGGCAAACATGGAATAATTTTCATTATTTTCTCTCATTGCCTAAAGAATTTGTGGCTGCCCCTGGATCCCTGGAAGTGCCCAAGGCCAGGTTGGATCACCCTGGGACAGTGGGAGGTGTCCCTGCCCATGGCAGGGGTGGCACTGGATGGGATTTGAGGTCCCTTCCAACCCAAACCATTCTGGGATCCTGTCCTGATTCTCTGATCCGTTAAAACCCAGTTTCAGGAGACTGTGATGATCCTTTACATTCCATAAGGGGATATGTGGGAGCAGTACCAGCCTCTTCCTGGGAACTTTCTCTGTAGCCTGCTTCTCTTTGAAGTGCCCCACAAAACCAGCGCTGCTGAGGCTGGGAGGGACCTCTGGAGATGTTCTGCTCCAGCTCCCCAGCTCCGGGCAGGGTCACCTGAGGTTGGGGTTGAGTATTTTCAAGGACAGAGACTCAGCAGCCTCTCTGGGCAGCCCCAGTGCTTGAGCACCCTCACTGGGAAGAGCTTTTTGTGGTGTTGAGTGAAATGTTCCCTGTTTCAGCTCGTGCCTTGTGTCCCTGGCTCGAGGAGGAGCTGGGGCAGAACCAGAGGGTCACTCAGCACCGGGAGGGACACGTTGGATCCCTCACGCTTTGGGTTTGTCATCAATCACGTCCCCATAAAACTTCCCAGACAGCACATCCTGGAAGGTCACCCGGAGTAAATCAGCCCTGGTGCACAGCAGAGCTGAGGAGTTACGGCTCAAGGTCACTCAGATAAATCCCAGCCTGGGCCTGATGGGGTTCAAAGGAATTTGGGAATGCTTAAAAGCCACCCCGTGCATAAACTGTTTTTTGTTTGTTTGTGCATCTTGAATAATTAATAAACCACAACAGGAAGGCTTGAGATTCATAAACTCCAGGCTCAGCCAGGCCTGCAGGGGACTTCTTCCCAAAACCTGGAGCAAGGTGAGATCATTTCTTATATCCCAGTGGTAAAACAAGTTTATTTTTCACACCTCTTTAGCATGGCTTTAATTACCCCGAGTCCTGAGGAGTCCTGGTTTTACACACTCCCATTTCTCCTCTGTTGGGAGAGGGAAAGATCAACAGAATTAAACCTGGAGTAAAGCTGCTGAAATACAGCCTTACTGAGCTAATGGTGGTGCTGTTTGGTCGTTGCTGATTGAGTTTTAATTCAAGATAAATTAGTAATCAATTTAATTAGCGGAGCACAGCAGGGTGTGGGGGTTGAGCTGAGGGGCTGCCTGGGCCCGTTTGAAAACAATCCGTGATTTAAACAGTCTCTGGTCCACACTGAAAACACCTGGCTGGGAGTAAGGAAAGGGTTTCATCCCTGAATTCCTGGTGCAGAACGAGGCAGGAGGGACAAAGCCCAAGCTTTTGTTTGCCCTAAAACATTTATGGTCTTTAAGCTGCCTCATTTCTGTCTGTCCCTTCCAAAGTCTCTTAAATAAAGTGTTAAACTGAGCCATTTGAATGGATTGAGCTGAAAGTTTTATCCCAGAAGTCTTGGGCTATGTTTAAGCCACATTTTCTAAATTTTGGCCAACAGAACCCTCACATGTTACAGTTATTTCTGCAGCAGAAATGCAGAGAAATTTCATGATGGACCAGATTTGTTGTTTACTTCAGGCCTGTTGACTTCCTCAAACCCATCCCGGGGCTGATGTAGGTTCAGTGCTTTAATTACGCAGCAGAATTAAAGAATGAGCTGCTCTGACAGTTGTTCTTAGACAGAACACGAGGATTAGGATGGGCAAAATATTATTTCAGAGAGATAAATGTGATATATATATTTGTGAGAATAATGAGAGGTTTTAGGTGGCCAGGGCAAACCTGAGGCCTGCACTGCCTGCAGGCATCCTGAGCAATGACATTCCATGGGGGTCACTGTGGAGAATTTGGGCCTGAGAAACAAGGAAAATGGGCAAAAAATGCATTTTAGGCACTGTTCAGAGGTTCCTGTCTTGATAGAAGGCTGCAAGGGTCTCATTCCAGTCTGCTTGGTATTGGAGTGAATTCAATCAACTTCAAAAAGCAAAATACATGGGAAACTTCAAAGTGATATCTCCAAAGTCACCTTGAAGTCAGGAAAGTCTTGACTTGTTTCTCACTGTGTCAAACTGGAGAGAAGGTAAAAATTCACTGCACGGTTCTCTCACATGTTGGGTATCCAGATCCCCCTTCAGAGAAACAGGCATTATATTCCATTTTCTTATTATTTTCCACATCCTTTTGGCTAAACTTTGTGGAAGTGATGGGTATTGCCTGGCTCTTCATTCCAGCAGCCCCAGATCCCTCTAACTGGGAATTCGGTGGCAATAAATTGGGTGAAACTCCAAGGAAATCAACACGTGGCTTTTCCTTTCCATCTTCATCAATAAGGAAAAGGGGAGGGAATTGTAGGGACCTGAGTGGGAAGTGTTCAGGCTGGCAAAGTGTCTTTATTTGAGGCATAATTGGGTGGGGCTCAAAAAGGGAAGGTGAGTTTCCACCAGGAATTCAGGAAGGGCAGCTTTATAGGACGTTTTGTCACGACTTTTGTCTGGCATGACCTTCTGCTTGGGATAAAGACCCGTGGTGTCAGGAGCTGTGGGGTATTTCCCTGGGTTCTGTCACATCCTGGGCCTTAAATGTGAAATAAGTTTCCAAAATCTGCTCCCTGGCCTGAAATGGTTCATGGATTAAATGGGCTTTTTTTCTCGTGGGTTTTTGGAAGGTTTTGGTCCACCTGGATGTGCACCTCGAGCTGTGCCGTGGTTCCCTGGGCTGCTCCTGGCTCGTGGATGGGTTCACTGCCCTTTGACACTGTTTCCCACAGCACATTCCTGGAAAAGCTGGCAGCCCACAGCTTGGACGGGAGCGCTCTTTGCTGGGTTAAGAACTGGCTGGATGACCGGGCCCAGAGAGTGGTGGGGAACAGTGCTGCATCCAGCTGGGGTCAGTCAGTAGCGGTGTCCCTCAGGGGTCTGTGCTGGGACCAGTTCTGTTTAATATTTTTATTGATGACATGGATGAGGGTATTGAGTCTATCATGAGTAAATTTGCAGACGACACTAAGCTGGGAGCGTGTGTCGATCTATTGGAAGGTAGGAGGGCTCTGCAGAGAGACCTGGAACGGTTGGATGGATGGGCAGAGTCCAATAAGATGAAGTTCAATAAGTCCAAGTGCCGAGTCCTGCATTTTGGCCACAATAACCCCCTGCAACGCTATAGGCTGGGGACAGAGTGGCTGGACAGTGCCCAGGCAGAAAGAGACTTGGGGGTGCTGGTCTACAGCCGACTCAATATGAGCCAGCAGTGTGCCCACGTGGCCAAAAAGGCCAATGGCATCCTGGCCTGTATCAGAAATAGTGTGGCCAGCAGGACCAGGGCAGGGATTCTTCCCCTGTACTCGGCACTGGTGAGGCCGCACCTCGAGTGCTGTGCCCAGTTCTGGGCCCCTCAGTTCAGGAAGGACGTTGGGACACTTGGGTGTGTCCAAAGGAGGGCGACAGGGCTGGTGAGGGGCTTGGAACACGAGTGCTGTGAGGAACGATTGAGGGAACTGGGGTTGTTTAGCCTGGAGAAAAGGAGACTCAGAGGCGACCTTATCACTCTCTACAACTTCTTGAAAGGTGGCTGTAGTGAGGTGGGAGTTGGTCTCCTTTTCCAGGCAGCAACTGACAGAACAAGAGGACACAGTCTTAAGCTGCACCAAGGAAAATATAGGTTGGATATTAGGAAAAAGTTTTTTACATAAAGAGTGCTAAAATATTGGAATGATCTACCCGGGGAGGCGGTGGAATCACCATCCCTGGAGGTGTTTAAAAAGAGATTGGATGTGGCACTCGGTGCCAGGGTTTAGTTTAGCTGTGTTGGGACATGGGTTGGACTTGATGGTCTTGAAGGTCTCTTCCACCCTAGTGATTCTGTGATTCTGTGATTCCGTCGCTTCAGGGACTCTTCTCTCATACAGGGAAACCTGGACCAGCCTTTCATGACTCAAATACGTTGTGTTTGATAATGGCCACGAAAGGAAATCCTTCCTCTGGTCCTGCTGCAATAAGGAAAGGGTTTTTGCCTGTTCGGGTGGAAGGTCTTGGCGCTGTTGTGGAGTGGGGGCATTTCCTGAACCAGAACCCAGAGCTGAGCGGATCACGGGGCTGAATTCCTGCTCTGCTTTGGAGATTAATTCCTCAATTCAGCTGAGATTTTTAGGACTGCATTGAAGAAAGGGGAAAAAAAATAAAACCCCAAGAATCCATGAATTAAGGGCTTAAAAACTGATACTGCATTGAATCAAAGATATTTCCATCCTGTCTGTTGATGGCAGTGGCACGGGATCAATTAATAGAACATAAGGCCTTTGTTTATAATGCTCTGATTTCTTCCCATCCGGAATTGTTCATAATACAGAGTTTATTTTTAAACTCTGACTTTCAAAGGAGCCTGACAGTTGTCAGTCTCAGCTAAATTAAAATTATCCTGACACCTCATGATTTCCACCCTGCACATCCCTCATTATCTCGATGAATTGAGGGCTCACTTACAGGAGTTCTAAAGATGACGAAAGTGAGGTGCAGAGGGAGAGAAACTTCCAAGCTTCCAGGTTTTTGGAGGGTTGTAGTTACATAAATCCCAACACTTCCCAAGGAAATACCTGTGAACGTAAGGGCCCAGGTGAGGCATCCAAACCAAAGCTTTGGGCACAGAAAACCAACTTTGGTCCCTCAGCTCAGGTGGGTGATGGAGAGATGGAGCCGCTTCTCTCATGGAAATGCCATTTTAACACCCTTTAAATGCACTGGGATGTGCCAGCATAAATTCATGCCTTGGAAATGGCAAAGGAAAACTGCGCGAGTGTGGATGAGGAGAAACTTCTGTTAGCATTAGGAACTGGGAAAGAAAGCTATTAATAGATCCAGCCAGTGATGCTAAACAGAGGGATAAATGTGAATTCAAGCTACTGCTTTTAAGTGAAAGGAGCCAGTATGGAAAATAAATCCCTGATTTCCGCTGGGACACTGTTCAGATTAGCCCTAATCTTCCCAAATGAGCAGGAGGTGGGGAGGGAAATCCTTTTTGTGTGATCAAATAAACAGCAGAGACAGCCTGACCTCCAGCACGACCCCAAAACCCCATCCCAGGAATGAACAGCGGGAAAACCCTCGTGGAATAGGAGGTGGGGATGCTGAGCCAAGGGAATGCGGGCTCTGGGGATGGAGGGGGTGCAGGGGGTGCTCTCCTGAGCGAGCCCTGCGCTGCCGTGCAGAGCAGCTCCACGTTGATTAACTGCGTTGCATAATTTATGCTCCTCCTTATTTAATCACTCTGGAGTTGCAGTGCTCGCTGGCAGTTGCTAGATTGCTTTATTAAATTTAGGCTGTGTTGAAGGAAATTTATTTTTGTGTATTCCTCCTTCGTAATTTTTTTTTTCCCCCTTAAATGCTGTCACATAAATTAGGGCGTTATCGATGAATCTGCATGAGGAGCGTTGCTATTTAGTTCTGGGGCCAGAATCCCCTAAATCATGTATGACACCTGCATTGGAACTTACTTCTCACTATTCTTCTCTGTGATGGATTTACTTCCCCGGCTTCCTTCTCATTTCTATCAGACAAAGGCATTCAGACTGGGAAGCAAGGGAGGAAAAGAAATGGAAATCCAGGTTTTGTCTCTTTACTCAGGAAGGTGAAATAGCACGATGTGAAACAGCTCTGTTCAATCACATCGTGACATCAAACACTGACATCTCTTTATTTCCCATTCCCAGAGGAGTGGTAGGGCCAGGGGAGGAGAAAGGCGCTGTTTGTGGGAGTTGGTTACAGGGGGTTTAAGTTCAGAAGAGGATTAAATGGAATCATGGAACGAGTTGGGCTGGAAAGGAAATAAAAAGTCACCAAATTCCACCCCTGCCGTGGGCAGGGACACCTCCCACTGTCCCAGGGTGCTCCAACCTGGCCTTGGGCACTGCCAGGGATCCAGGGGCAGCCACAGCTGCTCTGGGAATTCCATCCCAGCCCCTCCCCACCCTCACAGCCAGGAATTCCATCCCGATATCCCATCCATCCCTGCCCTCTGGCAGCGGGAAGCCATTCCCTCTCTTCCAGGCCGTTATCCAAAGGGGCTTCCTGTAAGGAGGAGGAAACTCTCTCAGTTGAAGTGTTAATGAAGAAAATTAACATGTTAAAGAAGAACTCAGAAAATATAAATTCTTTCCTCTTTTTTTAGTTACTCCCTTATGTCCCAAAACCTCATGAATGCGATGAGGTTAAGAAGATGAGTTTTAGAGAAATGGTGCCATTGACAAAAATTCCTTTGGATAGAGGGCGTCTGCCTGGACTGTCCTGCTGCTCAGGGCTGGAACCTGCTCTGTAAATCCACGGAGTTTCTCTTTTGCAACGTTTCAGCTGGTACCATTTCTTGTTACACAGACTTTACATGGCACCTTAATTAGTTTAAACAGTAAGAAATTACCAGATGTACATTCGTGACTGCAGAAATCAAAGTTAAAAGACCCCAACACCACCGCTCTTAGGTCCAGACACATTTGAACACCTGAAAAGTCAACCTGTGTTTGGTTTCTGAGGACAAACAACTCTTTAAAAGCCAAGTACTCACCAGAAAATAGCATTTTTCTTCATAAAATGCACATCAATCCTAATTTAGATACAAGCAGAAAATATTTCCCTCAAAAGTCCTCACCAGAAGCAAAATATTTCCCGAATTGGTGTCTATTTATCAATAAGTGCTGATGTGGACATAATACAGGATTGGATTGAGTTTCCTCCTTGTTATTTGTCTGCAGGTCCTTGATTTATGAATTTATCCACACATGTATGGAGCCATCCTTCAGCTGCTTGAAAACTACCCCATGGAAGTGTTTTTAATGGAAAATTGTTTTCCCAGTTATTCATCTCATTGCTGGGATCTGCTTCCAGTGGTAAAATTAGATTTCCTCCAATAATTCTTTTCAGGCAGCTGTCAACATCCTCCTGATTCTGCTTTTCTCTGCCAAATTTACATTCTTCCTTAGCAAAATAAATCTCCCACGGGTTACAGGATTTTTTTTTTTTATCTCCAAAGCTATCCCTTGGATATACATGAGTGCATGGCTGTATCACTGTAAATCCTACAAAAGGGGGGAAAAAGCAGTGGAAATTAGAGCTTTTTAATGAGAAAATTAACTCTACACTGGTTACTTAAGGCTTTTTTTTTCCCATCTGTTTTATTAAGCATCCGAAGTGGAACAGGCCTAATCTTCCCAGATTAAAGTTCCACAAATTTGAGGAGTGGAGTACATGCAAATATTCTTTTGTAGTCTTACTAAAATACTGTAATCCTCAGAAAAAGAGGGAATTAGACTTGTAATAAGGAGATTCTGCTGTAGTTTGGGATGTCCAAAGGAGCTGTGGCTGCCCCTGGATCCCTGGAAGTGCCCAAGACCAGGCTGGAGCACCCTGGGACAGTGGGAGGTGTCCCTGCCCATGGCAGGGGTGGCACTGGATGGGATTTGAGGTCTCTTCCAATCCAAACCATTCTGGAATTCTGTGATTTACAACAAAACTCCTCCTGTGAACTCCTCCAAAACTGAGGATTGGCATCAGGACTCCCAGACGTGGTGAGGAATCTGCTGTGAGGGGATGCCTGACCTCAGGGGAGGGACTCGTGTGCTCCCTTGGAAAACCGACGTACAAACATTATGGATGGCCTGTTTGGAATGGTTCTTTTAGAGAATCAGAATCCTGGAATGGTTTGAGCTGGGAGGGACATTAAAGATCATCCAGTGCCACCCCTGCCATGGACAGGGACACCTCCCACTGTCCCAGGGTGCTGCAAGCCCCGTCCAACCTGGCCTTGGAATGACGGTGTAGCTGTACCACATGGGAAGGGATGAGGAGGAATGGGATGGGATGGGACAGGATGGGATGGGATGGGATCCAGGCTCTGATTCCACACTGAAATTCCATGCTGATTTTTTCCACTATTCCTTTTAAGACTGGACTTCAAAAGTCCAGTTCTTGCACAGTGGTTTTGAGAGAAGCAATCCAACTGTTCCCTTTTCTACTCCCTCTGTCCTGGTGCTTCAGCAGAGCCTGGTCACTGCCCTTTCCCCATCCAGGGGTACGTAGGTGCCAGGATTAGGGCAGGATTTGGGTTTTTCTGGGAAGAAGCCACTGGGAAGCTCTGTAATTCGGTTTTTGCCTCTCTGACTATCAGAACACACTGGGCTGGCTGTTTTTCCTGCCAGAACTGCAAACAGCTCCCTGCACCTCATCCCTCCCTCCCCTCCGGGCCCACTCCTTACATAAACCCCGCTCCAAACACACTCCCGACAAAATTGCCTCACCAATTACAGCGGCGGCGTCACGGAAAGTTTCATTTCTGACTTGTGCTAATTCCGAGAGGAACAAAGAGTGTCAGATCCCACTGCACTCCCCCAGCAGAGCGTTCTGTGCTGGGGTCTGCGTGCAGCGGGCGCGGTGCGGCGCCGGGAGCCGCAGCAGTGACAGGCACACCGTGACACGTTAATAGTGCCTGATAAATCACTGTCGCCCGCTCCCACTGCGTGGTGGAGGGAACAGATTCCTCTGCTGTCCTGCTCTCTCTCCTCGTTTCCTGCCTGGCACTGCCTCTTTGTTTAGGATTATTCCCACCCAGCTCAGGATGTGGTGCTTCCCCAATGCTCCAAGCAGGGCTTGGCCCCCAATAATTCATTTTTGAGAAAAGGAAGAGCAGGAGTTTGGAAAATGTCATGGCTTTCACATTTTCCTTGTGATCACCGAATCCCTGCAGTTGGGAAAGCCCTCCCAGATCATCGAGTCCAACCTGTGACCCATCCCCACCTTTTCAACTCCGAGCACTGAGTGCCAGTTCCAGTTGTTCCTTGGGCAAGGAACCTCCAGGGATGGGGATTTTACAGGGCCTGGATCTTTCAGGGGCCCTGACTGGCACCAAAATATCCCTGTTGAGGGGAAGTTCCTCCTCTTGTGGAAGCAGGAAGCATTTCCTCCTCTTCTGTCATGCCGCTGCTCAGGCTGCTTTGGCTCTGCCTGGCTGGGTGAGCTGCTCCGTGGCACTGGGAGCCACCAGAATCCCAAGGGAATGTTGGGCACTGCAGGAATCTCGATTTACTATCGGGGGAGGTGGCACATCCGTTATCCCAGTGATCCAGCTGGCACTCCATTGGCAAGGATCATGGAATCACAGAATATCCCGAGCTGGAAGGGACCCACGGGTCCAGCCCTTAAGTGAATCGCCCACCCAGGGATCAATCCATGGGAAAACTGAGCCAGTGAACTCCATTGGGACGCACTGAACTTGTGGATTTGGGAGTTGAGCTTCCCTCTTTAGTGCCTTTTTCTATGAAGAGATAATGAAGCAGAGCCATCTCAAACCCTCCCAGGTTCTGAATTTAAAGCGTCTGTTCCACTGCGATTGTCTCAAGGTGCTTTCTAAATATTTGGAATTAGGATACAAGAAAAATGGAATTCTCCTGAAGAGTTTGCAAATCTGAATGGACCCGATAAGAAGAGGATTAAAGGAAAGTTGTTTGAACAAACCAAGATGGAATGATGAAGGTCTTTTTGGCACAGGAACTGTGCTGCCAGGAGAACAGAACCCAGATCTCTGGAATTAATTAATATTAATTCATTATTTGTGTAATATAAATCATGTAATTACCATGTGCAATTTCCGTTTCAAACGCGGTTAATTTATCATTTTATGTCCTTGTAAACTATGGTTGAATCCAGCAGCTCATTTTTATCTTCATGTTAATTAATTCTTCTCTAACGTAACTCCGGGCTTGTTTTCTACCTGGCATGGACAGTCAGGCACTCAGGCATAGTCTGTGGCACCAAAATGGGATATGAGGGACTCAATCCATGGATTCCTGGCTGTCCGAATGGTTCGTCCAGGGGAACTGGGAGTATCCATGAAGTCAGAGCACATCCCTGCGTGCACATGGATTCATCCATTTCCCTACTCTCCTGATTTCCCAGTTTCGCTTGGTCTCTAACACACAAAATGGGACCTGGTAAGAGTTTGGATCACTGTTCCATGCTCACTCTTCCCTCCGAGAATGGCTGATTGTTCTGAAAGGAACCTGAAGTGACAGAGGTGGGGTTTGATCATGGTTTTCCTCTGGCGGATTCCCGGGACAAGGGCTCTGTCCCGCTGTCACAGGGATGTGCAGGCCAGAGGGAGCACCTGGTGTTCCCTGAGTGTCACCTGCAGGGCACAGCTGTCTGTGTCAGCCCAGGGAGGGGGTTTGGGTGGGATTTGGGGAGAAATTCGTCCCTGGGAGGGGCTGGGATGGAATTCCCAGAGCAGCTGTGGCTGCCCCTGGATCCCTGGCAGTGCCCAAGGCCAGGCTGGACAGGGCTTGGAGCACCCTGGGACAGTGGGAGGTGTCCCTGCCCATGGCAGGGGTGGCACTGGATGGGCTTTAACATCCCTCCAACCCAAACCATTCCAGGATTTTTTTTAGCAACTGGAGTTTTTTTATCATTTTCCTTCCCCCAGCTTTCTCTCCAACGGCTCCTGGTGGGATTCTTGGGATGTCCTGTGTGGGGACAGAAGCTGGACTTGGATAATCCTTGTGGGTCCCTTCCAGCTGAGGATATTCCATGATTCCTTCCTTTCCTCCTGCCATGAAATACATCCCCCATGACCTTATGGAGCTCCGAGCACAGCCTGGATTTGATCTCTATGAAAATAAGAGCAGCCGATAATTTATTTCATTCCAAACTCACATTTTTAATTATCTGTCAACTACGAGCAATATTTCATCACCCCATCCATTGACAGGGAGACAGTCAAAGCTGTATTTTTAGTTCTTGTACTCTGCTTTTCTCTCCAGATGCTCATCCTCTCTTTTTTTCCTAATGTAAAACTATTAATTAATGAGAGACAATCACTCACACGGTGCCACTGGCTGTCAGGAGCTAACAAATGCCAGTTAAAAAAGCGAAATAACAAAACTGGGAGCACAGAGAGGTGGCAGCAGGAGAAGGGAGATGAGAGGAGTTAATTGCTGGACTTCCGAACATCCAGGGAAGGGAGGTGTTGAATAGGTTTACAGGGGGAAATTAATGATGTACAACAAATTAGCTCCAGAGGCTAACGCTGGAAGGGAAACCCTAATTATGGAAGAAGGCGGGATGAGGACTGGGAAAGGGATGGTGGGACACTGGTGGTGACAGGACAGAGCTGTTGGGGACCTTGTCTGAAGCCTTGGAAGGGAGCTCTGGATCTTCTGCTCCAGCAGAGCTCAGGAGGCTGTGAAACGTCACAACAAGGAGGGTGAAAGCCTTCCCTGGGCCCTGCTGGGCTGTGCTGAGAGGTTTTGCTGTCAGAGCTGCTGCTGTGACAGGGTGACCATGTTTGGGTGTCCCCAGGGACAGGAGGGCAGCGGTGACAGCTCTGTTCTGGTTGCTCTCCGCAGCTCCTCTCCCAGGGGCAGCAACCAGGCCAGAGAGAGAAAACGAGCTGGGAGAAATCAAAGCTGGAGTTAACAGGGGCTGGGGCTCAGACCCTGAGGGGCTGTCGGAGGAAATTACCCCGTGGTCCTTCAGACCTTCTCGTGTAGGTCTGGCACAGAGAGGGAGAGTCTCCCTGTGGTTTTGTGCGGGCAGAACCCTCCAATGGGGCTGTGGTGCCTCTCTTGATGAGGCCACCAGGGACAGCCTCCCTTGAGACATCCCCTCCTCCTGCCCTGGCCTCCTGACTCTGCTCCAGTGCTGCAGCAATCGAGCCCACGAGAAGTTCCCCATCACAGGGTTCTCTCTCTCTTTGAAAAGAGACATCTGAGCACTGCAATGCCTTTTTCATCGCTGAGCACAATAATGTTTCCATCAGTCTTTGCTCCAACCCTCTCGGTACTAAAGAGAATAAAAAAATGCCCCTTGATTTCCTTGGTGAGCTCTGGACCAAGCCTCTGCTTTTTACATTTTCAATGTGAGGAGGGGAAAATGAGCTGAATATTAACAGACAACTCCGAGCCAGAGTTCCACCAGAGCCCCCGAGGAATTCCTTATCTGGGTTTTGGGATTACATGCTCTGAGAGGTCAGCTATTAATAGGTTCTGAAACCGGAGCTGGTGATCATTAGGTGCTTTGAATAAATTACAAGGCGTTTGTTTGAGGTGGGTGTCGTGTTCACGGGGTCGGTAATTAAAGCCGTTTCTGGGTTAATGTTTTATCTGTTCATCCAGCCGTGGAATCAATTCATAGTAAAGATCCCTTTTTAACACACTTGCACTACATATCCCTGAGGTTTTGATAAGCGCCTTCCAAGGATGTTTAGATTTTTTATGGATTCCTTCTTGTGATGACTATTTTGATGCATTTTAGAAATCCTTTAAGCAGATCCTTTCCCCACCACTGGCACATGGTTTGCTGTTCCATTCCATGTCAGCTCATCCTTTCATCTTCTTCATTCAGCATCCCCCACGAAAAGTCTTTTGGAAGTTTACTTTAGGCTTGACATTCCAAATGTTATTTATTACATTGTCTAGCAGGTTGTCTCTCCCTCCATGTGATCTTTCGAGATTATTTCAGAGCTGAGGCTCTGGCCCTCAGAATATCTGGGGCCGTGGCTGCAGCTCCCAGAACTGTTTGCTTAGACAATAACAGCATTTTCTATTCAAGAAATCAGTGCAAGGAGTCACCAAGCTCTCATTTACAGCCTCCTCCTCATTGCACCGCACTGCAAGTCCACTGAGCAAGGGATGAAATCCCTTGTGCTGCAGCAGAATAAGCCCACGGACACGGAGATTCCTTTTCCAGTATCACTTTCCAACCCCAAGCCATCCCAGAGTGCTTTCCCAAGTCAAATTACCTATTTATGGGCCTGAGCAGAGGCAGGCTGATGTACAGGCCTGCCTGGGTAGCTCTCAGTGCTGTAATTGTCTTGGTGTGTCTGCTAAGGAGCTGCAAATCTGATCTCTCCTTCATTACTCCCAGCTCGTTCAGCATTCCGGGACACCGAGTGCACTCGGATTTAATTTAATTGAGCTGCTGCCACAGGATCTTTCCCTGGATATTCCAGCCGAGGGGCCGGCTCTGGCTGCAGGGCCTCGTGTGCTCCGTTCTGCACTTGGAAGTCATAAACCTTGGAATGACTTGGTTGGGAAGGGCCTTAAAACTCATCCAGTTCCATGGGTGGGGACACCTTCCACTGGACCAGGATGCTCCAAGCCCCATCCAACACTTCCAGGTGTGAGTGAGTGAAAACTCCCTGCCAGGGCTGGAAGGGCCGAGCCCAGCAAAGCTGGCCCGGAAGCTTTCATGGAGAAGACTCAAATTTTGTTGTCCCCCTATGATATTTGCTTTATTTCTGCTCCTGCCTTCTCTCCCTTGGCTCTGGTGGGGTTTAAAGCAGGAGTCTCAGCTCGGCTGCAGTCCCTGGGTGTCCGGGGAATGGCAGAGAGTTCATGCCGTGTGTCAGGCTGGGTTCAACACGACGTTATCCCGCCTTTCCAATCAAACCTTCCCTTTGTACACTGGCTAACAGAGATAACAAATCACAGCTTTACTTTAGGCCCTTTTTGGGGGGTTTTGATGCCCTGATTTGCCAGTCAGTGTTACCGGAACCATCTCACCAAGGAATTAAGCTCCCCACGCTCTCTGGTCTGTTCCAGCATGGAAAGGGACTGCAGTGGGCAGCGTTCATGCACAAACAGGAGGGATTTGGACCCTGCAAACCTGGGCAGTGCCTGGTTCCCAGGGACGTTGTCACCTGTCACCGCTTCCCTGTCCACGCAGGGCTGAAGGCGCAGGAGATGGGCGCTGCCATCGCTGCCTTCCCTCAGTGGGAGAAGCTCATCTGTGCTAGCGAAACCCCGGGGCTTTGTTCTGGGAGCTGGCCGTGCTTTGGGAGACAAAACCCCAGCATGGACAGGGCTAAAAGTGATTCCTGCCCTGGCACAGCACCCAATCTGTGCAGACACCAAGGGCAAGGTGAGACCTGGCCAGCCCACGAGGAGCCGGGTATTCGATTAAAAGCAGGAAATACTGATGTCCTGGTGTTCTTCTCTTCCAAGCCGATGGAGCTGCAGTTCCATTGCTCAGCCCATCAGGCAGGGGTGGTTTCAGGAATTAACACAACAGGGTGGGAGCTCAGCTCAATAAACTGGGCTTTCACCCAGCCATGACCAGTTGAGTTGAACATTTCAAGTCCATGGCCTCAGTAACTCCCCTAAGCCAAGATTAGGGCACAGCTCGAAGTTTAAACCACAGGAGGGGCAGAGGAAATGTTTTAAAGGGCTTTAAGTTGCATGAATTGATGGAGGGAATTGCAAGTGGGAGAGGTTTATGGAGCGATGCCTTTGTTAGCAAGAGAACAGGGAAACAATCCTTCGTGTTCCTTGGATCCAGAACTTCTCCCAAAGCTCCTGGGACGAGATTTCTTCTCACAGCCGTCAACTGAACCCAGAGAGGTTCAAGATGCACCAGAGGGTGCAGATGTTTGATGTCGGAACAAACCTTAAAATTTGAATTTGGGTTGTTCAAAACACTTTGTGTTGGACACAGGGATCTTTGTGGTGGACAGGCCCAAAACATTGGGATCTTTGTGGGGGACACCGGACAGGCCCAAAACACCGGGATCTTTGTGGTGGACACTGGACAGGCCCAGATCAAACACTGAGACTCCACAACCCTGCAGGTCATTAATGATTCCCAGGGTGGGAATCAGAACGATTGAAGGAACCTTGTGACATTCTCCATGAAAATACCCTTTTCCCTTCTTTTTGCTGAGCTAGAAATGTTCTTTCCTTCTCTTTTGAGGTAGGAATGCTCTTTTCTTGTTTGTTGATGCAGCTGGGAGGATCAATAAGTTTGTCTCTTTTCTTGTGTCTCTTCTTGTCCTCAATTATATTTGATTGGAGTTTGAGCAGGGAGTGTTTAGTTGCAGTACTTGGCAGTTCTCTGGCAGAAACCTGGATAATTTGGGGCAATTTACTGAACCTTTCGTGCATCAGGTACCTATTTTTAAGCAAAGATAATGAGAGCTTCGTTCTACCTGTCGGTGATGTCTCCTCATCCCTGTTCCTGACCTTGCCTGGGGCCCACACTTCTGTAACATTCAGGCTGCAATGTAAACATTCTGTTCCTACTGTATTTCTGTTTACCCATGTGGCTTACGGGGATTCTTTTTTATTGGAAACCCTTTACCTGTGTTTGTTCAGACAGAAATTATCTGTGCCGTGGTATGCAGGGCAGCTTTTTGTTCTCTTCTCTTCTCTTTCTTTCCTGGCCTAAACAAAAGGTGAGGCAGGCGGGAGCACCAAAGCATCGCTGCAGCTGCCTCTCACCTTGAAACCACGGGGGAAAGCTGTAAATTTCAAATATTGGATTTAAGGTTTTGAAGATTCTTGATAGAAATACAACCAAAGGAGAGGCACCCCTGGGATTTACACCACGCTTGGATTTAATTATTCTTAGGGAAGCATTATGTCCTGCCAAGGCAAAGTTT
The DNA here is from genome assembly GCA_013398055.1 of Ifrita kowaldi. Classification (NCBI taxonomy): domain Eukaryota; kingdom Metazoa; phylum Chordata; class Aves; order Passeriformes; family Cinclosomatidae; genus Ifrita; species Ifrita kowaldi. Next base: position 44,500 of record VZRS01002846.1, read on the forward strand.
GTCCTTTGCTGTCAGGGCTGCAAGTACCAATTCCACTTTTCCAGAGAGGACCCATAATAGTCTGAAAATAAGCAAGTGAAACCAATTGTGGCAGAATTATTGTAATTTTTGGTGTCATGAAATGCTCATCCTCTTCAGGATGCTCCAAATGTTCATCCAGAATTGCACATGGTCTTTCCTGGGCAATATTTCCTTTGGCTTTGTATCAGTATCAGCAGGAAAAATGGGATCGTGTTTGCGAGGACACGGAGATCTGCGCAGGAGGTCAGGAGGTGACACGGGAGAAAGAGGAGGTGACAGGGGAAAGAGGGCGGCTGTTTCCTGCTCTTGTTCAAAGGAAACCTCATTTGCTGTCTTGGAACACATTGTGGGTTTGCACAGGATGTTCAGTTGGAGAATCATGGAATTGTGGAATGGTTTGGGTGGGAAGGGACCTTCAAGTTCATGTAATTCCAACCCCCCTGCCATGGGCAGGGACACCTCCCACTGTCCCAGGGTGCTCCAAGCCCTGTCCAGCCTGGCCTTGGGCACTTCCAGGGATCCAGGGGCAGCCACAGCTGCTCTGGGAATTCCAGCCCAGCCCCTCCTTACCCTCCCAGGGAGGAATCCCATCCCAATATCCCATCCATCCCTGCCCTCTGGCAGTTTAAAACCATTCCCCCTTGTCCAGTGCATTATTCCAGAAGAACCTCAGGAGAGGAATTCCAGGTGATGCTGTGGCCGCCCTTTCAGTGGACACCACATCGATGTTTATTCCTGAGGCCCCCCCCGCCCTGCGGCACTGCGGGAGGATCCCAGCCCCGGGTCACATCCCAAGCAGAAAAGCTCCTGATGCTCTGGAGCCCCTGAACATCACTCCCACACTTCCATGAACTCCTGGAGTTAATCCTGATGTTCCGGTCATTCCAGCTCATTCCCAACCTGGATTTGGAGTCGAGGGCAGCTGCCCCTCCTTGGCTGCACTGAACTCCCCTGTGCAGGTGGATTTCTGCTAAAACTGGAGCTCTCTGACTCCTGCCAGGCCCTGCCTGTCCTTCCCTGCCCTTCCTGAACCTTCTCTTGGCTGTGCTGCAGCTCCAGCTCCTGGCACCGAGGCCAGGAGGGCCCCTCGGATCAGGCGCTCCGTAGCTCTGCGCATCACAGACCACTGAGTCTCCCCCGGCTGCTCGTCCCTCCCGGCCTTCCAGCTTTGGTGCAGAGCTCCTGTGCCAGGGTTTGTCCCAGAGGCGGCTCCATCCCAGGGAAGCGTGCTCTGGGTAGAACCAGGAATGCTCCCAAGGCACCGGGAGCCCTCAGAGTGAGCAGGACTTGTGTGTGTTTGGTCTGAGCCTCTCCGAGGCGCTGGGGGAATTGGGAGGCTCAGCTCCCATTAATTTTAATGAAAATTTAGCACCCAAATGCCCCTGGGTAGTTTTGAAAAATCTTCTTTTTTAGTGGGAGGCATAAAAGTGAGCGTTTGGAATTAGCTGAATTGTGTGAGGAGTTCGTTAGTGTTGGAGATGATAAAAAATGCTCTTCCAGACAATTAATTACCTCCTGAGCTGCTCCAGAGGTGACATCTCCTTCCTGCCTCGGAGCACTTTGTTGTTGGCCTGGAGCTGGGGAGTTTATGCTCCTTTTTAACTCCTGAGCCCACTTCATATATCTCAGGAAGTTCTCAGGAACCATAAAAACGTCTCATGGTCGTTTAAGTTCCACCGCTTTATCAATATTGGTATTTAGGAAGAAGGGAACAACTCTTAATTGTTTTCCTGTGCTCTGCCGTGTGAACTACGGTGCTCATTAGCTCTGCCAGGCAGCTCCTGAACAGGGGCAGGAATTTCCTCCAGGGTGTTTATTCCTGTTAACAGTGACTGATGGTTTTTAAGGATTCTCAGGCATTGGAATTTCAGGAGACCTCGCTGGTGGGAGACGTGCTCCTGGTGTTCAGGATTTTCTGTGCAGAAAGGTTTATAAAAACTTGACTTTTCTCTCTGCAAAAGCAATGTCGGAGGCAGGATGGCCTTTTGGAGCTGTGCTAGGATGGGATGCACACAAGGTCAGGGAATCATTAGGGCTGGAAAAGGCCTCCAAGACCATCAAGTCCAACCTTTGACCAGATCCCACCACAGGGGAAAGTTCCGCATTGTGAATGCCAGATCTACTCCTTTTTTAACACTTCCAAGGATGGTGACTCCAAACATCCTTGGGGAGGCTGTTCCTGGTGTCATCACAGTTTCTGTGCATCATCCCCCACTTTCAGGCTGATGATTGCATTGGAAAGATATCTTGGATAGGAGAATTCCGTTTGTTTTTTGGAAATGTCCTCCACAAGCTCCCATGAAGCTGACTCCCATTATCCTGCTCTACCCTGGGAGCATGTCACAGCCTCCCAGTCCTCGGCAGAGACTCCCAATAACCCCAATTCCTCTCAATCCATTCTCGTTCCTCTCCATCATGCCCACCACAAATAAATTTCCCCAGCCTCTGTTTTGCATCCTTGGGGTATCAGTTCCCTCCTGTCTCCAGGATCACTTACCCGGGGTGGGATGATGGGAGCCAGCTGCTCGCGCGGAGCCCCGGAGGATGTGTGCAGTGCACCTGCCTTCCTAATTACCACGTGCCAGCTTTAATTGCACGACTGCAGCAATGGGATCACACCACTTCCCCTGACATGTTGTGACTGGAACAGCCCACATTGATTCCTCAGCTACCTGTTGCTCCAAAATGAAATATTTGTCTTATCTGACACAAATTATAATTATCCCAAAGAACCGGGAGGTTCTTCCTCCTCCCCTCCCCCTTTTTTTGTCTTCCTAATTATCACTGTGGCTCCCGATGGAAGTGGTTGGTATCGCTGCTCATTAGCCAAGTAAGTTCTTTAGCAATTACCAGAAATTTAGGGAGCCAATTTGGAAAAAGCACCGCAGAGTTTTGCCTTGGGAAAATTCTCAGGTGCAGCTCAACCTCTCTTGGTGTAAATGTAGAAGCTGCACTGATGGAGCCGCATTCCCTTGAAGCAGAGACAAGTTTAGCTCTCATTTAAAACCTGGACACCAAATTTTATTGATTGATATTGAAGCTATAAATTGAGCCTGACTTTAGCAGGCCTGAGCCTACCCAGCACCAGGAGCTTCCACGGACAAGATGTACACTGGCCCAGGATCTTGATTGAAATCCTGTGACCTTTCATTATTTTGTGGTGAAGTAATTTCAGCTCAGCCCTGACAACCCCAGACAGTCAAACCCAGCCTCCAACCCCCATCGAAACACCAGGGAACAGATTTCTTGTGAGCCCTGAATACTTTGGAGCTCTTGAGGCTCTGTTTCATGTTCATATCTTAGGTGAAAGGTCTCAAAACCTTTAACTCAGTGAAAATTGTGGCAGCTTTGCCATTTCACAGTGTCAGGAACTGAAATATTAAGAACAGAACCAAATATTCTGGGATGACAGACCCTGACTGTGCTCAGCTCTGGGAGAGCCCAGGAAGTGGCTCAGGTCGGGATGTTGTTTCCCACAGGAATGAAGGACTGCGGCTGGTTCTGGGGAGTTTTTATCCTCCTTTGCACAGGGTCAGAGGGGGCACAGCTGGCACAGGCCCTGGGCACCCGAGGTGGGTAAAGATCCAACAAAAAGCTTGGGTTTGGTTCCGTTCACGAGAGCTGAACTAGGCTGTGCCTGGGTGTCTCCATGTGCTGGTGGCTCCCAGCAGGAGCTGGTCAGAATCAGAATTTCCAGTCCCGCACCAGTCCCCAAGAGCCAATAAGGGGCCAGGCTGTGCAGTCCCAGCCCTGGAGGGGAAGAGGGAAGGCAGACTTTGGGCAGCCAATTGTTGTGGGAGTTAAGCTGAGGGCGTGAGGCGCTGGCTGAGTTCCCAGCTCTGTCACCGTTCTCTGGGTGACCTTGGCCAAGTCACATAATCTTTCTCTACCTGAGAGCTGTGTGTGGGAGTAATGATGTCTCCCTGGGCAAAAAGACACCGTTCCTGCTGCATTCTGATGCTCCAGTGTCTGGGATCACAGGTGTTTCTGGAAATTCGGGACATTACAGTATAGATTGTCCCATCCTACGTGTGTCTGGAGCGCCGGAGAGGCACAGAGCTCTATAAATACAGATATAATCACCCCAAAGCCTGCTGGATCCCTTCCTCCACGCTGCAGTCCTGACAGATGTGTTCTCAGCAAGATTCCCCCATATTCCACAGCCGAGCGGAGTCTGGATGCCGGGGAAACAAAAGAAGAAGATTAATTAGGCTGTCATTGTGTGAAATTGGGTTTGGGGATGGCAGGCACGCTCCGCAGCCTGCACGGAGCTGGGCCATTCTTTTAATTAGAAGGACTGAGAGGGGGGAAAGCCGGGTCGTGAGGGGCAGGGGCACTGCCCAGGGGGCCGTGGGGTTTGTTTGGTGACACGGGGACACGGGGAAGGGTCGGGGTGATGCTCTGCTGCCCGAGCAGCGCTCCCTGCAGAGGCTGGGGACACCGAGCGTGCTGGGGTTGAACAAATAAACCTCATCTCCCTGAGCTTCTGCAGCTGAATTCACTCCGCTCTGGAAGTCATCAGTCCCTTAAAACCTAAAATTTTGTGCGTGACAAGCCAGCCCAGCATCACCCCCGGGGAGCCGGGGCAGGCCTGGCTGCTCCGCCAGGATCTGGGAGCCTCCTTGCCAGCAAAGGCAGGTGCAGCAGGGCTGGATGTGCCCAGGGAAGGGCAGATGGTGTTTGCAGCACCTCCGAGCCCGGGCACGGGGCTGTGGTGCCAAACCTGCTCCGAATTCCAGCTGCTGCTGCTGGGGGTGCATCCCGAGAGCCGGGGCTGGCTGGGCTCTCCCTGGGCTCTCTGCCCCTCTGGAGCATCTCCCTTGGCAGCTCCATAGATTCCCGAACAGCAGCTTTTTTGCCCTTTTCTCCCTTTTCTCCCTTTTCCCCCAGCCCGAATTTGGGGTTATTTATCTGGAGGCTGAGTCGTGCTCGCAGACAGAGGAATTTTTGGTGTCAGTTCGTTACAGTGAGGCAGCATCTCCGTTCCAGGCTGGAACGCGGCTCCCCTCTGACAGCGCCAGCAGCCACCTGCAGCAGGGAAGGAGCTGCCAGGGGCAATCGGGGACCTGCTGGATCCTCCTGCAGATCCAGGAGATGAATGTGGCACTCAAATCCTCTCTAGTTCAGCTCTGCTCCATTCTATCCCCCTCACAAACCAGCACCTGTTGTGTCTTTCCTTCCTCTGAACAGGAGGGAGGGAGCTGCTCTGGGGAGTGTTTCAGTCCAGGTGAAAATATCCCAACTCCCTCTCCTGGTTTTGCAGTTTCAGCTGGAGAGGGGAATGTTTTTGTGTGCCTTCTGTTGCTGGAGGCAGAGTTTGAGTATTTTCCTTGGAGCTGAGGGCTTTGAGGTGGGACAGGAATGCTTGGAGGGGCTTTCTCCCCTTCCCTGCCAAACCAAACCCAGCTCCCAGGTGAAGCACAGGGAGAGAGCAGCGCCTGGGCAGTGGCAGAGCTCCCAAACACAGTGGATCTTTGCCCTCTGTTGTGTCCTGCTGGCACCTGCTCCCCCCACTGCAGCCCACCATGGATTCATGGAATGGTTTGGGTGGGAAGGGACCTCAAAGCCCATCCAGTCCCACCCCTGCCATGGGCAGGGACATCGTCCACTGTCCCAGGCTGCTCCAAACCCCGTCCAACCTGGCCTTGGGCACTTCCATATTCATGGAAAATCCCTGTCATCATGGATTTAATGAATAATGAAACATAAAAATAACAATTCATTTTGTAGTGAGATTCCCTCCCTAAATTGAACAAACGAATTGCTGCCTATTCTCGTTAAATATTTATTGGCTGGTTACAATGCACCTGATGGGAGTTGGCTCCCAACTGTTCTGAACCCCGTCACAAAGCTACAGGCCCATCTCCACTGCACTGAGCCCGGCTTGTGCTGGGGAATTCCGGCTCCTGGGGATTGTTTGAGAGCAGGAGAGGTTGTAAGGATGGAAATCAATATTGATATTGCAGCAGCAAGTCTGGCTGAACAACCCCAGACCTCAAACACAGCAATGGGGAACTGGGCCTTATCTAGCTGGAATATTTTCATGGAATGGGTTGGGTGGGAATGGATCTTAAATCCCATCCAGTGCCACCCCTGCCATGGGCAGGGACACCTCCCACTGTCCCAGGGTGCTCCAAGCCCTGTCCAGCCTGGCCTTGGGCACTTCCAGGATCCAGGGGCAGCCACAGCTCCTCGGGACAATCAGGCCCTGCTCAGCTGTGATTTCCTGATTTAAGGAATTGCACCAGGGCTGTGTCCAGGTGCCTCAGGAATCCTCCGTTCCCCCTGTTCCCACAAACCACACCGGCTGTTGATGCTGCTGCCCCAGAGGGAGGGAAACATTCCATGAATCCTTCTGTCTCCCTGTTCTATGATGATCTAGTGGAGTGACAGGACTTGGAGCTTTTCCCTGCTCCTGGTGCCCAGTGCCAGGCTCCAGTGCAGCCCCAGCTGTACTGGGATTGCACTGGGATTGTCCCAAGAACAACCCCTGGGGCCAGCAGCTGAGGGCTCCCTGAATCCCAGAGGCTTTGCAGGTATTCCAGAGCCTCAAGGCAGCCCCTGGGAACCCTGCAATCCAGGATCTAACAGCTTTTTTTTGGAATCAAAGGGAGTTTGGGCAACTTTGCATAGCCTGTCCTGGGCAGTTTGTCATTCCAAATGTCACTGGGGTCCCGGGAGCAAGTCTTGGAAATTAAATGTGGAACGAAGCTCCAATTACCCAAATCAGAGCTGTTACAAGGCAAGAAATCTCTCCCTGGTTATTGTTAATTAACCTTTGCAGAGTGATTACAATGATGGCCAGAAATGTGTGCTCTGTGACCTTTGGCAGAGCAAAGGAACGTGCGGAGGGTCAGAGATCTTGACTTGGGGTGACAGGACTGGGAAAAACAGCCTCGAGTTGCACCAGGGAAGGTTTGGATTGGATAGAAGGGAAAAAAATCACAGAAAGGGTTGTAAAGCACTGGAATAGGCAGCCCGTGGAAGTGGTGGAGTCACCTTCCCTGGAGTGTTCAAAAACCCATGGCTGTGGCCCCTGGGAACACGACTCAGGGGTGACCATGGTGGTGCTGGGTTGTGTTGGACTCGAAGACTTTGAAGTTTTTCTCCAACCTCCAGGATTCTGGGGTTCCCTGATTCTGCTGTTTGCTGGATGAGCAGTGCTTGCCTGAGCCTTTTCCAAGGCCCACAGATCTGCGGTCCCAACCCCCAGCTGGAATTTCTCACCTGTGCTGTCCCCTCTCCAGATATTCCTTCCAGGGGTTTACAGCTCAGAGAAAGCCTTTGCTGTTCACATGGAATCTATTTATTCTTTATTTCATCCTTTATTATCCCTGTGAAGAGACTCTCATGAATACTTCAGGAAAACATTCATAAATAGAACCTTAATTATTTAAACCCATTTTCCCCCTTCCTTCCTTAAGGGTGTTGCCTTTCATCCACCCAAGCTGAATTTATTGCAGTGCTTAATAACTTTAATTTCAATTAAGTTTTGTGTGTACACGACTCCAAATCTCGTATCCAGCTGTTTGCCAGCAGCTGATTGGGTTGGGATTTTTATAAATTGAGGTTTTTTTAATTGTAGATGGTCACATTCTCATTTTCAGCCTGGAGAAGGGAAGGCTCCAGGGAGAGCACAGAGCCCCTTGCAGGGCCTAAAGGGGCTCCAGGAGAGCTGGAGAGGGACGGGGGACAAGGGAGGGAGGGACAGGACACAGGGAATGGCTTCCCGCTGCCAGAGGGCAGGGATGGATGGGATATTGGGAAGGAATTCCTGGCTGGGAGGGTGGGGAGGGGCTGGGATGGAATTCCCAGAGCAGCTGTGGCTGCCCCTGGACCCCTGGAAGTGCCCAAGGCCAGGCTGGAGCACCCTGGGACAGTGGGAGGTGTCCCTGCCCATGGCAGGGGTGGCACTGGGTGGGATTTAAGGTCCCTCCCAACCCAAACCATCCCTGGATTCTGTGATTCCATTAATATTTCCATTTAGTGGTCAGGTCTCAACACAGTTCCAGGTAAAAAGGCAATCATGGATTCATGGAATTGTTAGGGGTGGAAAAGGTCTCTGAGGTCACCAAGCCCAACCAGGAAGGCAGCCTCAGCCCCTGTCCAGCACTGACCCTGGCCCCAAGTGCCACATCCACATGAGGTGTAAGGTCACCCCTCTCCCCACTGGAACTCCTGCAGGTGGAATTAGGGCCTTAAACCTTTGGATAGATTGGGGTTTGTGAAGGTGATGTTGGGTGGGAGTTGAAGAGAAGGAGAATTTCTCCTCAGAAACATCAAATCAAAGCAGGCACAGTTGGTGTCTATTAAATCAGATTATTTCCTCTCCATAGTAACCAGCGCAAGTTTCCCATTTCCCTTCCCTCTGGTCCTGCCTGGAGCGTTTCCCGGAGCCCAGGCCGTGTTGAACAGGTGACCTGGCCATGCCTGAGTGTGACAGCAGCTGCTCAGGGCCTGCCCTGGCTGTGCTCGCTGAGCAAACAGCCCAGAACCCCATAAACACAAACGCAGCACCAGAACCAGCAGCCGGCCCGGGGCCAAGGCGGGGGGATGAACTCCCACGGGAGCTGCTCCAGGTCCCCTTCCCGTGGCAGCCCTGGGAGCAGGGAAGCCCTGGGGGAAGGCAGCGGGCCCTGGAAGCGCTGGAGCCCGGAGGAGGGGAAGGGATGTTTCTGTGTGCGGTGCTCGGGGTTTCACCGTGTGGGGTTGGCTTTCTCTGCACTCCCCGCACCCGGAATGTCCCTCGGCCAGGGACGATGTCACACGGTGGCACAGGGTGGGCTGAGTGAGGAACGGCTGTGCTCAGTTCTGCAGGGCCCAGAGGAGTGTCCAGTCCTCCTCGTCAGGCCTGAGACCCCAATTAACGTCAGGGCTCATTGGGCCGGGTGCCACAGACCCGCCCAGAGAGCACCAGGGAAGCTGAGGTGCAGCTTTGGTGGCTCTTTGGGCGTCCTCCATCCCTCCCCAGAGTGTTCTCCTGCCCGTTTCAGGAAAATCAGAGCTTTCATAAAAAAAAAACCCTGTGAGCTTTCAGAAACTCTGTCCTATCTTAAGGTTTCCACGTGTTCAGGAATTTGAATGTTCCTTCCCAGCTGTGGGGTCGCCTCCCTTGTAAAAACCAACCCTAAGAGCTCCAAACCCCTGAACAGCCCCAACTGCTGTCGAGCTCGTGGGCCCTCCAAATTTAAATTGAGCTTGGAGAGCTTAAGGCAGGTCTGACACCCCGATCCAAGTTTTGAAGCCACAGAGACACTTTTTGAGTCCTTATCCCAGTTTTCTCCCCCAGTAAATAAATTGTTTTAAAGCTGAAATCTTAAAATCACTCAGGCTTTCAGTGACTGCCTCGGATTTTTTTTTCTCCCCAGCCATAAAGCCAAATTATACAGGGTATATCCCATGTAATTCCTTTTCTGGCTCTATCTTATCTCCAGCTCTTCGCTGATGTGATTGAAAAACTCTTCCATTCCGTGACATAAATCCCAATAAAGCCCCAAAGGCCAGCCAGGAGCAGGTCCAGTTGCTTTAAAGTGATGCTCTCTCTTTATATCGAAACATTTTTATGTATTGATTTTTTTTTAAATTAATTCTTTTTAATTAAAGGAAAGAAAAAACTCAAATTGCACCTCCTGATGCTGTGCTGGAACAACAATGTGGGAAGTGGGGAGGAGAGAGAAGCATTTGGATGTGGAGCTGTTGTATTTTGCAGTGACCTAAAATATCCTAATTTTTCTGTTTATTTGTGCCTTTTTTATTTTATTTTTCCCTTTTTTATTTGATTTGTGCCTTTTTTCTTTTATCCGTGTGCTCGAGCTGTGAGTCTCGTGTGCTGGAGAGCAAACCACCCTCCAGGGCCAGTCTCAAAAAGAACATTGTCTTACACTTTCAATTCTTCATGGCTCAGGTGACTGCATTCCCAAACTTTTCCCCCTGTTTCTGGCACAGCAGTGAAAGAAAAAAAAGTCTCCTTGGTTTCTGGGCAAAGCTCTGAAAATGGGTGGAAATACAGGAAATTTTTGTTCCCTCTGCTGTCTGACCTGCGTCTGTTCCTGCTTCAATTGAGAGGAATGTTGGGAAGGAATTCCTGGCTGTGAGGGTGGGGAGGGGCTGGGATGGAATTCCCAGAGCAGCTGTGGCTGCCCCTGGATCCCTGGCAGTGCCCAAGGCCAGGCTGGACATTGGGACAGTGGGAGGTGTCCCTCCAGGGTGGAAAGGACCAGTGGGATGAAATTATAGAGGGACACAGCAGGGATGAAAGTTGTTGTTGTTGTTGTTGTTATTATTGTTGTTGTTGTTATTGTTATTATTATTATTATTTATTTAGGGTTTAATTCCCCCAAACCACACTCCAAACTGCGCTGCCCACACAGGGACCTGGGGGAGCTCAGGTGAGACACTGAGAGTGGCACAGGTTCTCCCTCTGAGGCTGAAATGCTCCTCGGGAGCTGCTCAGGACAACGATGGGATTCTCCAGGATGGAGAAATTCTGGGTACAGGTTTGTGATTAAGATCTGCAGGTTCACAGAATTATCAAGGTTGGAAGAGACCTTCAAGACCTTCCAGTCACCCCAGCAGCTCCATCATCATCCCTAAACATTGTCCCCAGGTGCCATATCCAGATGCCTCCCGAACCCTCCCGGAGATGGTGACTCCACCACCTCCCTGGAGAACTTATCCCAAGGCCTGACCCCTCTTCCAGCGGAAATTCCATTTCCAAAATCCAGCCTGAGCCTCCCCTGGCACAAACTGAGGCCGTTTCCTCTCACCCTGTGACTTGAGACTGACCCCACCTCGCCCCAACCTCCTCTCGGTAGCTGCAGCTTCACCCAGATTTAACGAATAACCAAATCCTCCCCAGCGCGTTTATTAAAAGGGTGTTTGGGAGGCAGAACTGACTCGGCCTGAGCTGAGGATATAATTTCTGCTGGCATGACAAGTTGAGATGAGAGCTGGCACGCCGTGGGCAGGATTTAGTGCTTCATCTCTTTGTATTCACCTCAGTCAATAAGGCAGGAAATTTATTTACTGCCCAGAATCAGTTTAGTGCCTGTCTGGAGCATTGTTTCAGCAGCTGGGAATGGCAATACATCCATGGATCTGCTCTGGAATGAGTGACTTTCAATACCCCGGCAGAAGGATGAGCAAACCTGTTTGTGCTGTATTGACAGAGAAATGAATTTCCCCTCCGAGCTGAATCCCATGGATTTGATGATTTTTCTTGAGAAAGGTTTCTGTTTGAGTGCTGCTTCCACTGGTTATCCTGGAAGGTGAAATTTAAAAGAATTCTGTTTTTTTAGTATGAGACAGATCTCAGGGTCATTAACAGCCAAAATGGAACAGGCACTCAAGAGAAAAGGTAGTTCCCGTGCAGAAAAGGTTGTTCCCATGTGGAAAAGGTTGTTCCCATGTGGAAGAGCTGAGGGAAACCTGTTTGGGGTGAAGGGGGAGGAGAGGGTGGGCATTTAGCTGATCCCACTTGGAAATTTGCTTTCTCCAGGCAAGGGGAGCGAAGGGCCCTGCTGCTGCCTCCCAGCACAGCACTGGTTTTTCCATGTCGATCTGGGAAAATTGTGGCTTCCATCCCACTCTATCACGGGGTATGGAATTCCATGTTGGGCTGGTGAGAGATGTGAAAAGAGGAAATTCCTGGGTGTGTCCCTTCTTTCCTTTATCTCAGGTGATTTTATCCCTGGGAGAACCCATGCCTGGAATTCGTCCATCCAGGAGCTTCCCCTGTCCTGCCATTCCAGCCCCAGTTTGAAGTGGAGAAGGTTGAATATCACCTAAGTCTTAATTGAAGAGATTCAGATCCTGCAGCACTCTTTAGGATATCTATAATATATTATGTATTAATATATTAATGAATACATGAAAGAATTATACTTTTAACACATAAACTTAAAAATAAATAGGTTAATTAACGACGTGTAATGGGCCATTTAGAGCAGAAAATGAGTGTCACTGAGAGCTTTGTCTGGGTGTTAGATTGCCAGATCTCCTGGGGGCTCGGGAAATGGTCAGGCTGAACAGAAAACTTACAGCCACCAAGGCAATCCTCATAAATAATTCCTGGGATCACACAGGTGGGAAAGAATCCAAATGCTGGAATGCTCGGGTTGCACTGGGATGCAGAAGGGCTGGGAGCAGCCGGGTGGAATCAGCCTGCAAAGGCCTTGGTGTGAGCACAGCCTGGGTGTGAACATCAGCCTGGGTGTGAACATCAGCCTGGGTGTGAGCACAGCTTGGGTGTGAACATCAGCCTGGGTGTGAGCACAGCTTGGGTGTGAGCACAGCCCGGGTGTGAACATCAGCCTGCGAAGCCTTTTGTGAGAGCACAGCCTGGGTGTGTGTGAGCATCAGCCTGCAAAGCCTTTGTGTGTGTGAGCATCAGCCCCTTTGTGTGTGAGCACAGCCTGGGTGTGAGCACAGTCTGGGTGTGAGCATTAGCCTGCAAAACCTGTGCGTGTGTGAGCATCAGCCGGGGTGTGAGCACAGCCTGGGTGTGAGCACGGCCTGGGTGTCTGTGAACATCAGCCTGGGTATGAACATCAGCCTGGGTGTGAGCATCAGCCTGGGTGCATGTGAACATCAGCCTGCAAAACCTGTGTGCATGTGAAGCCTGCAAAGGCCTTGGTGTGAGCACAGCCTGGGTATGAGCACAGCCTGGGTGTGAGCACAGCCTGGGTNGGCCTGGGTGTGAACATCAGCCTGGGTGGGAACAAAACCCGGGGGGGAACAAAACCCGGGGGGGAACAACAGCCTGGGTGTGAACATCAGCCTGCAAAACCTGCGCGTGTGTGAACATCAGCCTGCAAAGGCCTTTGTGTGAGCACAGCCTGGGTGAGAGCACAACCTGCATGTGAGCATCAGCCCTGCCAGTCCACTCCCTGCACCTGGTAAAACCCAGCAGTCGTGGCCCATAAAAGCATAATTAGCATTCCATTTGATTTTATGAAGCATCTTTCCCAATCATTATCCTCAGAGGTGGCTGCAGTTAATTTTGCCTGGTTTATTCCGTCTGACTGTGCTTTATGTGGGAGGGAGCAGCTCCCGGCTGGGGAATTTGCCAGGGCTCTTCTCTCCCAGAGAACTTTGGGCACCTTTAGCCCCTTGCCCAGTGAATGGACCCGATGTGCTGGATTTGCAGGGACTTTCAGCCCTGCCAGAAAGGAGTGAAAACTGCAGTGTCCGGAGGAAAAATACCCCGGAGCTGAGATGAGAAGGTGTCATTCCAAAACCAGCATGAGAGGAGTGCACTGCCAGGGCAGAGAGAGGTGAACTGCTGAGGCTGGAACAAAACAGCTCCATCCCCACTCCTGTGCTCCCCAGCAATCCTGTCCTCACTCATTAGGGAATGAAAACCAGCCCAAGCACACCTTGAGCCCTCCCAACACGGCCAGCAAGGAAATTTCAGCTCCACACCAACATAACTGAGATGATTCTCTTCCATCAGGCGGAAATTCCCCTCTCATAACAATGTTTTACATCTTATTTTGTGTATTTTGCACTTCCTTGTCCCGTAATCCCAAATTGTGTTTATGTGTTGCATTTATCCGTGGGCTTATTCGAGATGACAACCCTGGGCTGTGTGTTTACGTGTGGCACTCTGTGCTTCCTCCTTTGTGCGACGCAGAGCGCTCCAGCTGCGGCCGTGCTGTCCATCACAGCTGGATTAGGTTCCCACAAGGAACTCCATAATCACTCATCTGCTTCCATGGATTCTATGTGCAAAAAAAACCTGATCCAGCTGGAAAAGGAGAAGGAAAACTGCTTCATTTTCCTGCTTTTTGTTTCATACATTGATTTTTTTTTTCTTTTTTCTCTGTGAGACCAGAGCAGGCTGGGTTGTTAGACCAAAAAATATTCCATTTTATTAAGTGCCTTATAGGGTAAAAAAGTTTGTTGAGCAATGATTTCCTACATTTGGATGAGGTTTCTCCCAAACAATTCCTTCCCGAATGCAATAAGGATCTGCAACGAGTTTTTCTTCCCCTTTATTGGATATTCACTTGTTTTCTGTGCTTGCTTAAATTCCCAGGACAAATTAATGGGGGAAAAAAAGGTTATTTTGTGATGAAACTGTGGAGTACATACTCATTATTTAGGAAGGAATTCCTGGCTGTGAGGGTGGGGAGGGGCTGGGATGGAATTCCCAGAGCAGCTGTGGCTGCCCCTGGATCCCTGGAAGTGCCCAAGGCCAGGCTGGAGCAGCCTGGGACAGTGGGAGGTGTCTCTGGGCATGGCAGGGGTGGGAATGGGATCTTCAGTGTCCCTCCCATCCCAAACCAGTCTGGGTTTCTGTGATTTTTAACAATCCAGACTGAAATGTGGACGGGATTCCCAGTTCTCCCAAAGCAGGGTAACCCCAGGGACTTCGGCAGAGCTCTGTGAGTTTCAGGCGTTTGAAAAAGTCTTGGTATTCTCTATTTTTATTACAGCCTCCCTTAGTAACCCAAAGGTGGGAAAAAATCAGCAATTCCTCTTTCTGCTCCAGTGAAGCTCCTGATACCCCGGGAAGTTTGAGAGACTTTTTCCTTTGCTTAACAAAAAACAAAAGAAAAAAAATAAAGAAAAATTAATTGGAAATGACAAGAGGAAAATGATCCAGCTGAATGCTTTGATAAGCAATCAAGGCTTAATAGATTAGAAAATATAATTAATTACTTAATTATACTCCAAGTGGTTGTTGTTGGGAGATCGTTCAGTGAAAAGCCATTGTTGGGTGGGAGGATGTGCCCGTGCTGCCGGCAGGGCCTCGTGGGGAGCAGACAAGTTGTTCCATGCTCACATTGCACAAATTCCAGAGGTTTCCAAGCAGGAGCTGCCCCAGAGGGTGCTGGGCACTGCCCGGGCTCCCCAGGGAATGGGCACAGCCCGAGGCTGCCAGAGCTCCAGGAGTGTTGGGACAGCACTGCCAGGGATGCCCAGGGTGGGATTTTGGGGTGTCTGAGCAGGGCCAGGGGCTGGATCAGTGATCCCAGTGGGATCAGAATATTCCAGGATTCTGTGATTCCAAGCAGTCGCTGGTTCTTTGCCCTCACGGTTGATGATGTGACTCCAGTGACCACAACATCCCGACCAGGCTCTCCCTGCTGGAAGCGCCTGAGCTCGAGGCCCAGCTCACTCTGCAGCTCAGGGAGGTTTCTCATTTCAGCGGCTGCAGAAAAAACCTGAAATGATGGTGGGGAGAAACCCCAAACCTGCCCCACTGCGCCCTCTCCTCCCCTCTCTCCTACCCCACTGGCTGGAAGGGGAGTAAGAAGAATAAATACCTGGAAGGGTGTATTTTAAATAGGAATCTTTAAGATCAGAGTTTCTTTTCAAACTGTCTGAGTTGTTGCTATTCTAGAAATGTTCCTTCCCAGTGTCCGAAGACTGGTGAGGAGCTGTGAGTGCCTTTGAGCACTTCCAGGGATGGGGACTCCATCACTGCCAGGGGCAGCCAGTTCCAGGGCTTTGCAACCCTTTCCATGGAGAAATTTCCCCAACATCCACCCTGAGCCTCCCCTGGCCCAGCCTGAGGCCGTTCCCTCTCCTCCTGTCCCTGTTCCCTGCGAGCAGAGCCCGACCCCCCCCGGCTGCCCCCTCCTGTCAGGGAGTTGTGCAGAGCCACGAGGTCCCCCCTGATCCCCCTTTTCTCCCGGCTGCGCCCCTTTCCTAGCTCCCTCAGGAATTCCCCATCCCTGGACATTCTCCAACCCCATAACCCATCCCTGATCCCCCTTTCCTCCAGGCTGAGCCCCTTTCCCAGCTCCCTCAGGAGTTCTCCAGATACTTCCCCAGCTCCATTCCTTTCTCTGGACCAGTCTTTACTGGTCTTTAATTTTTTGTATCGTTCCCTGAGCTGGCGGAGGCACTCAGAGATCAAAACCAGGTAGCAGACAAACATCAGTGACACCAGAGCTGTGCCTTCGTTCTTCTGAGAGTGGTTTGGTCAGAGGCTGGAGGTGCTGGGGGGACAGGGATGGAGCTGAATCTGCTGGGAACAGCCCCGGTTCTCCCAAGGGTGCGGCATCACCTGGAGGAGACACGGAGCTGACGGCAGACAGCGGCAGCCAGAGAAGCCCTATCTCCATTTGCATCCCTTATCTTATCTCCTGCAGTGCCTGGTGAAGGAATGGATTTGTATCCCCCTGGAGCCTCCTGCCTGGCAGGGCAGAGGCAGTCGGTGTCACTTCCCTGCCTGGGAACAGGCTGGAATGAGCTGGGATAGGCTGGGATGAACTGGGACAGGCTGGAATGATCAGGAACGGGCTGGAGTGAGCTGGGACAGGCTGGAACGAGCTGGGATAGATTGCAACGAGCTGCTGACAGGTTGGCGATGTCCCCACGGCTGCTGTGACACTCGGCAATGCTCCCCAGCGCCAAGGGGCTCACGCTGCTTTCCTTAATTGTGCTCAGGTTTTGTTCTCCTTCCTCCTGCCTTTGCTGCCTCTGGAATTGTGTTATTGGCTCCTAAAGCTGAGCTGAAAAACGCTTTCATGGGGAGCTGGGCCAGGCAGGAGCAGCAGTTTTTGTGTTTCGTGCCTTTGGAGCATCCCTGCTCTGAGAGTTGTTAAACAGGCACCAAAATCTGGTGACTCCGTGGAAGGGATGTGGGACTCCAATGTAATTCCTGAAAAAAACAAAGATACAGAACTCCTGAAACAAACAAAGGTATGGATTTAGAAAAACAAAGATACTGATTCAAAAAACACTCACAGTAACTTACCAGACTTTGTACACTAGGAAAGAAAATAATTTCTAGGATAACAACAACCTCAACAGGGTAAGTGTGTTATTGGCTCCTAAATCCAAGGAGAAGCACTTCCCTCAGGAGCTGGACCAGGCAGGAGCAGCAATTTCTGTGTTTGGTGCCTTTGGAGCATCCCTGCTCCAGCAGTTGTTAAAGAGGCACCACAATCTGGTGGTATGGGATGCGGGATTTTGATGTAATTCCTGAAAAAAACAAAGATACGGAACTCCTGAAAAAAACAAAGATACAGAACAGTTGAAGAGAGTTTCTGGTTTTATCCAAGTGTTTACCCACTCCAGAATCTCCCTGGCAAGGGTTAAAGGAAAGGCTTCACATGGCTCTGGTTTTGGGATAAAATCACAAATCTGCAAATCCCACCTAGAGGCTTCTAGAGGGGTTTGAGGTGTAGGAAACCCCNGAGCTGGGCCAGGCAGGAGCAGCAGTTTTTGTGTTTCGTGCCTTTGGAGCATCCCTGCTCTGAGAGTTGTTAAACAGGCACCAAAATCTGGTGACTCCGTGGAAGGGATGTGGGACTCCAATGTAATTCCTGAAAAAAACAAAGATACAGAACTCCTGAAACAAACAAAGGTATGGATTTAGAAAAACAAAGATACTGATTCAAAAAACACTCACAGTAACTTACCAGACTTTGTACACTAGGAAAGAAAATAATTTCTAGGATAACAACAACCTCAACAGGGTAAGTGTGTTATTGGCTCCTAAATCCAAGGAGAAGCACTTCCCTCAGGAGCTGGACCAGGCAGGAGCAGCAATTTCTGTGTTTGGTGCCTTTGGAGCATCCCTGCTCCAGCAGTTGTTAAAGAGGCACCACAGTCTGGTGGTATGGGATGCGGGATTTTGATGTAATTCCTGAAAAAAACAAAGATACGGAACTCCTGAAAAAAACAAAGATACAGAACAGTTGAAGAGAGTTTCTGGTTTTATCCAAGTGTTTACCCACTCCAGAATCTCCCTGGCAAGGGTTAAAGGAAAGGCTTCACATGGCTCTGGTTTTGGGATAAAATCACAAATCTGCAAATCCCACCTAGAGGCTTCTAGAGGGGTTTGAGGTGTAGGAAACCCCACGGATGAGACCACCCCCAGCTGGAGACAGGAGCTCCATCTGTGTTAATATTCCCTAGGGGACAACTTCTCACTGATAAGAGAATGTTGTGGCTCCTTATCTTGGATTTTGGGCCGTGTGATGTGGCCCTGACATCTGGAACATGTTCTGGTCATTCCTCTTGTGCCTGATACCAGGACAGCTCCTTGTGCTGCCCCCAGACAGCTCCAGATTTAAGCAGGAATCACTAAACCCTTTCATGGTTTGGAGCACCGATTCAAAATGGCCTTGAATTCTCAAGTAATCCCCCCAAAATTTCACCCTGCTCGGTTTAATTTCACAGCAGTTCTGAAAAAAAAAAGAGTAATTCTGATATTCCAGAAATGCGCTGCACATTTTTCTGTCCTGGTCATATTTCCCTGGAAGAGCCTGTGAGCTCCTAATGGTGGCAGTAACTTTTCCATAGGTTGAGATAGGTGACTGCTTTGGGTTTATTTCCTGAAAAACACATTTCCCATCTATACAATAAATGAACTAAAGGCAGCTATAAGGAACTGTTTACTCGCCAGCTTTAGCTACAGAGGAGGAGAAATTCCTTGGAATTGCACAATAAAACTTCGGGAGCACCGAATTAGTCGTGTTTTGCCTCATTGACACAGAGTAGTTTCCAGCCAAAGTTTTCCTCAGGGAGCTTTCCTTGCCTGGCTCGGGGCAAGGGCTCCAGGTTAAATCTCCATCCAAGGGGGCTGCAGGAAGGTCCAACCTGTGCAATTCCTTCCCCCTCCCCGTTGCTAGGTAGGAATAGAGGTCTGGCTTTTCCCTGGAGTGGTTCAAGCTGTTGCCACATAGAAGGGACAGCAGAAATCTCAGTGAAATCATGGATTCCATGAGTTGAGATCCATCCCTGGGAGAAAGATGGATGGATCCATGCCTGGGAGAAGGATTGATGGATCCACCCCTGGATCCCATGGTGTCAGCAGGAAAAAGGTTGCTCAGAGAGGTTGTTCTCATTCCCAGCCACTGCCAGCCACACGTTTGCTGCTCCCTGTGCTCTGCTGGGGCTGTTGCTGGATGTGGCACATGGAAAAGCATCCATGGATCTCAGCCTTTGGAAAGGCTTCACATTAATTCTGTTCCACTTGCATTAAACTCTGCCAACCTCCATTAATGTCTCAAACCCAAAAGCTCTTTCCGGGGTTGTTTAGGGGGCTTGGGCTGCAGTTTCTTTGCTCATTTTTTTTTCCCGCTTGAGTTTGGATCAAGTCCTGGCTGGAAGAATTCAGAAAAAAAATGTAGAAACCTCGTTCCCAGTTCTGGATTCATTTGTCAAAGATGGTTTTGGGATAAAAGAGGGAAGAGTGTTAATCTGGGCTCCAGACGTGGGAAGGGGATCTGAGAGGGACAGAGGGACACCCAGGTGAAGGAGCTGGGGAACAGCTGGGAGGTTTGGGGTCAGCGTGGGATCTGACAACATCAAAAGAACACAAATTAACGGGAAGCAGCTTCTGGTGGGAGGCAAACAGTTGGTGGGAATGAGCTAAGCTCAGTGGGGTCAGATCTGCCTTTGAAGATAAGAGCTCAGCTCCTGCAGCTGTGCTCCAAACCCTCCCCAGCCCTCCTGCTGCTGGATTCCGGCACGGACGGCACAGCTTGGAGCGTTTTGGGCACAAAATTACCAATCCTGCACTCAATTGCATCATCCTGTTCACGACCACCTGGGTTTGGGGCCGATGGTGCCAGGACACACCGAGCCCCTCGTTCCTCACCCAGCCTCCTGCTCTGCCACACGGGTTATGGGGAAGTGTCGGTGGTGTTCCCACAGGAGGGCCTGGCGCTGGGGTGAGCAGCCTTTCCAGGGGGCTGGCATTTAATAAACAATATTAAAAATCAGCTCTGGGAAGCCAAGATCAGTTTCCATGGTAAAGAACAGAGGAATGCAGCGAGGCTGCCTGGAGTTGGGAAAGGGGGATTGGAGAGGAGAAGGGAAGGCGCTGGGGCTGGGTTTACTGCTCACACCATCTCCAATCACCAGCACTGGGATTTAGGGGCACCAAACTGCAGGACGGAGATTTAATGCATCAAAATATGCACCATGGTCTGAGAATCATGGAATGGTTCAGGATGGAAGGATCTTAAAGCCCATCCAGTTCCAGCCCTGTGGGCAGGGACACCTCCCACTGTCCCAGGCTGCTCCAGCCTGGCCTTGGGCACTGCCAGGGATCCAGGGGCAGCCACAGCTGCTCTGGGAATTCCATCCCAGCCCCTCCCCACCCTCACAGGGAGGAATTCCTGTGTAAATCAGAAGGAAATCTGCTGCCATATGAATTAACAGAGCTAAAAGCAGTGGAATTCCCAAATCTTCACTTCTGCTTGTGTGTCTAGAGAATAATATCCATCTATTTTCCATATTTACATGGAAACAGGCCCAGTTATGTGTTTCCAGTCTCACAATTAACTGAATAAATTGTGAAAGTTAAGGATTTAACCATAAAAGTTAAGGATTTAGGGCAGTTGTTGCTGGTTCTAACACAATTCAGCACTGATGAGATCCAAGCCAAACAGAACAACCTCAGTGGGAATTAAAAAACCCAGAGAAGTTTGTTCCGGAGCTCTGACCCAGGAATTTGTGGTGCCAAGGCCTCCCCGAGCTGTTTGCATGGGTTGGATGGAATCATTAGAGGTGTTAATCCTGGACGGATCCCGCTCCACCCGCAGTGGACACAGATCTGGAGAACAGCAGGGCTACATTTCACTTTCATAAATTTTTAACAAATAATCTGAACGGCCTCCTTTAACCACAGACTTCCAAAAACTTTCAGGTGGCTTCCATGTATTATAAGAGGAATTTCTGGGATTTACAGAAGTGTTCCTGGAGGCTGGGATCCAACTCCTTTAATTTTCCCCAATTTTCACCTCTGTTTCACAGTTTTGAAAGTCAGCAGATGATTCAGTTTCCATCTTTAGCCAGCTGAATATCCCAGTTCCCCACGTTCTCCTCGTGACTTTTAAAAAGTTGAGGAAAGAGGAAAAACACCCAACCTCTGGAAGGAGCCTGAAATAGAGGCAGCCCCAGAGCTGTTTCTAGGCAGTGTTTTGGCCAATGCCATCCATCAGCAGCAAGCCTGGAAAGCCCTTTCCAGGTGTTTTATCCCAAAAAAATCAGCTTGAAAAAATCGGAATTTTTAGGATTTTATACAAGGGAGCCAAATGTCCCTGAAACCAGCATATCTTGAAAGTTCTGTGATAAAAAAACTCAGTTTTTATACCAATAAGGGAGTGTAAAAATGAACAAACCAACAGATAACTCACCAACAAGAAAACTTCCTGAAGTTTATTGCTGCTGAAAAGCTTCCTGAAAAGTTGCCTTTTAAAGGAACAAAGGTAGTAATTTCAAAATTAGGTTTAAGCTTCCCAAGGCTTCTGCAGGATTTGAAAATATGGAAGTGGGACAGGGGAAATAAGGAGAAATTCACCTTTACCCAAAATAAAACAGCAAATAAAGCAGTATTGCTTTTAGGGGCAAACTTAGGGAAATGGATTTTCCTCAAGGGGACCAAACAACTTTGGGACTAAGTGATACCAAGGTTCTTTAGAAACAGGGAATTCTCTCAGCCTCTTCCAACAGCTCCGAGAGGGGGAGTTACCAACAGCCAGAGTTTTCTTGTGACAGGAGTGAAGAGAATTCCTGTTAATGCAACCCAGAGCGCAAAAAGCCCCTGTAAGAATTCCCCTGTTTCCCTGTTCAGGGTGCAAGAGCCCTTCCCTACACCAAGCCAAGGAACTCCTGCTGCTCCCTGGCTGGATGATGTGCTCGGGCTCTCAGTGCCACAGGGCTCGTTATGTAAATTAATAAACAGCTCTAATTTACCGGGGGAAATGGTGGGGGTGCCTCAAGAAGTGATTCTCAGTTTCCTTCAGTGAAGCTGCATCCTCTACTTGAAAATAAATAAATTCCCCGAGGTCACGGGGGACGAAATGCAGAAGTGGTGGAGTCCCCATCCCTGGGGGTTCAACGGGGATGTGGCACCAGGGGACGGGACCAGAGGAGGCCCTGGCAGTGCTGGGGGGATGGATCTCTCCCTGGACGAGAAGAGTGGAGGATAACAGGATTGAGGGAGTCTGGCTGTTGGAGAGCAGCCGAGGGAGGGACACAAGGGTGGGAAAGGTCTGGGGGAGCCGTGCAGGAGCAGCTGAGGGCACTGGGATTGTTCTGCTGGAGAAGAGGAGACTGAGGGGAGAACTCAGGAGGGACAGTTCCAATCTCTGCTCCCTGGGACAGGGACAGGAGCCAGGGAAGGGCTGGAGCTGCGCCAGGGCAGGGTCAGGCTGGATTTTGGGAAAGGTTCTTCCCCCAGAGGGTGCTGGGCACTGCCCAGGCTCCCCAGGGAATGGGCACGGCCCCGAGGCTGCCAGAGCTCCAGGAGCGTTGGGACAGCGCTGCCAGGGATGCCCAGGGTGGGATTTTGGGGGGTCTGGGCAGGGTCAGGAGCTGGATCAGTGATCCCAGTGGGTCCCTCCCCACTCAGGCCATTCCGTGACTTTATGAGGGTCAGTGTCCCAGCACAAGAACCCTGCACACACAGGTTCCAGCTGTCGTTTGTGTCACGGAGCCACAGCTGAGCCCTCAGGAAGAACATCTGGAAGGACCCACACACATACACATGTACTTGATTATCTGCCTTTTGTATTGATACCCAGGCAAAAGGGGGGGAAATCATCCCTCAAAGCTCGTGCCCTCATCTGTCAGCCCCAAACCATCTGGTGGAGGCTCCACTGGCACCGTGCTTGATCACCCTCCCCTCCAACCTGCAGCTGTTTGCTTTCCCACAGATAAATATGTGCTTAAATAATGCGTCCTACCTAAGCCTGACTTTTGTTTTTAATGTTCCCTTTGACAGCCGAATGTTTCCATCATGCCCAATAAACCTCCCGGAGCCTGCCCCGCTCCTGCTTTCCGTGCACATCCAGGCTGCGTTTCCTCCGCCTCACCTTCCGCAGGCAGCGCTGCAGCTGCTCGTTATTCCCAGCACTTTCTGCCAGAGACTCATTTCCAGCAGATCATTTTTTTCCCCCTTTAGAAGTCCATAAAACTGTTCTCGTTCCTGCCCACAGAGCCCTCGGTGGATCAGGGCTGTCAGGGAGCGCTGGAGCTTTGTTCTGCGTTCAAAGGACGCCGAGGCCGTCCGTGGCACGGTCCCTTTTTCCGTGGGGTGGGAATGGCTGCATCCCGTTGTGCGGGGTTGTAGGAAGGGTTTGAGGCTGAACTCACTCCAGACCTGCAGCACAAACAGGGAGAGGGGAACCGTGTCAGCCACTGCCCAGCTGGCACCAGCGCTTTGCGGGGCTTCCTCACTCCCTGTCCCTCGTCCTGCCGCGGAAACATCGCTGTAACACGGAGAGGAGGGTTCTGAGGCTCTTCCTCGGGCTGGTCGCAGTCCCTGCGGGTCCTGGGCCTTCTGGTAGCTTTTGTGTGGTGGTGCATGTCCGTGTGTTTTACTGCAGGGTGAGGAACCAGGAGGGGAACCCCATAATTATGGGAAATTAACAGATGCTTAAATAGAACCATGGGATGGCTAAGGCTGGAAAGGGCTTTCAAGGTTGGAAAAGGCCTTTAAGATGAAATCCAGTTGCCAACATGGCACCACCACCGTGGTCCCCACTAAACCACTGCCCCAGGTGCCACACCCACACGT
>VZRS01002847.1:1417-130714 GCA_013398055.1 Ifrita kowaldi
GGTCCGCGCTTTTTTTTTTTTTTTTTTTTTTTTTCCCTGGCTAGTGAAGAAGAGGGAGCTGGGTGCCCTTTTCCTCTGTGAATTTCACATCCCTCTGCAGTAACAGCTTGGCATTTCTGTCCTCATGAATGCATAATGTGTTCAGTGATATTGGTGATCATTTTTTAGGCCGATAGGTGGATTCCCTGTGATCGCTAGAGGGCTTAAATGCCAAGACCTCTTGTTTTATAAAAAACAAGAACAAAACAATTCCAAGGTTCCCCTCTGAAACAAAATCATTGCCAATAGCTGTGCCATTAGTGCTGTCTGC
This sequence comes from Ifrita kowaldi, assembly GCA_013398055.1. Classification (NCBI taxonomy): domain Eukaryota; kingdom Metazoa; phylum Chordata; class Aves; order Passeriformes; family Cinclosomatidae; genus Ifrita; species Ifrita kowaldi. The sequence continues at coordinate 1,728 of VZRS01002847.1, forward strand.
CAGTGACCAAGTAGGTTCCCAAGGTATTGCAATTTTAGCTGTGCAGGACCACAAGGCTCAAAGGAAAACCACACCAGTACTAAGAATGTAAAGCCAACCTTCTGAAGCCTTTTCTAGCTTGTGTGTTTCTTTTCTTGTTGAAATGTGACACAAACTACAGAAAATATAAGTGGTCCTTGGGTCTGTTTGGTTTTCTTGTAGGTGAAAGTTACACAAGTGCTGAAAAACATTCAGGTTGAGCAGATGACAAAACTTCAGGCCAAGCATCAGGCAGAATGTGATCTACTGGAAGATATCAGGTAAGGCTACAGAAAACGTTACCAAAATTCCTTTAAGGTCCAGTTTTTGGAAGAACATTTGAGTTACAAAATTCAGGAACTGACGATGGAATTTCCTCTTTGGATTTCCTGCTTTTAGGCTGTTAAAGTTTTGACACAGCTGGAAATTATAACTGGAGCTAACACAATGCAAACTATTTTTTCTTCTTTTCAATGGGGGAAATGTTAAAAGAAACTCACAAACAACATACAAAAAGCATTGGTCTTTTCAGCAATATTTCTTTATATAATATACTGAGACTTTGATTTACCAGTTGCAAAGGGCTGCTAGAATTACTAAAATATTTTAAAGCCGCTGATGATTTATGTCTCACTAGAGATAGCTTTGAAAAGCACTTTCAAGCAGATTGCATTTTTTACCAGAAAGTTACAAGAAGATATTTGCATTTATAATTTAAAACTCTGCACGGGTTCAAAACAATAGAGAAAATCCACACGACATCAGTTGTGGAGCTTTCATTATTCATTTTACCTAATGTGATTTGCTCCTCTTGAAATTAAAGGTTTGCTTTTAACAAAATATGGTGGGAGTGGGTACCTGGCATTATATGGAGGATTAATCATTCCATTTCCTGTAAAATATTCAGCAGTAAGTCCATTGTTGCCCTGCTCTTTTTGGCAGTGGATAGTCCACATGTTAATTATTTAAATGAGATTTCCTGCTTGATGTTTTTATATTAAATGCGAGTGTTTGGCTTTGACAGATGAAGTTCTGTTTGTCTCACTATCAGTGTCCTCCATAAATCAGAATGTCAAGGCCTGAGCCTTTTCTCCCCCTTGTTTTTTGGGTGTTTTTTGTATGGGAAAGATCACAGCGTTCATTTCCTCAGATGAACATTATTCTGGGGAGTGTGTAACTCGCAAATGCTGAGTAATAAGTAACAGACTGATCCAAGGAATTCTCTCCCCTGATGGAAACTTTATTTTTAGAGCATCTAGGCTGGGTACTGCTGCTCTAGCCCAGGTTTTGTTAGCACTTGCTATTTTTCAGGAGCTTATGCTTACTGCAGTCTGTATTCTGCTGAAAGATGTCATAAGCCTGTGAATACAAACCCAGGAAAATGTGAAAATGCCGGCTTAAAATATTTTCCTTTAATGTAATTTAATTTCTGCAGTTTATTAATTTTCTGAATTTTAATGCTGGGGATTAGGAAGCCGGGTTAATATGTTTAATTCACTCCCGTGGTCACTGAGTGTGTTCAGCGCTCTGGTTGCAGAACTGCTGCGTGGATTTACAGATGAAACATTCTTTCAGTGTGGGATGATGAGATGGGCTATGACAGCTCCGTGGTATCAGTGATTTGTTCAGTATCAGATAAGAGAATCAGAGAGAACCAGGGAATTTGGGGTTAAAAGCATTTGCTGAACAAGCCCTGATCTCGGTGTGTGATGCAGAGGCCTTTGAATTGGGAAGGGGGAAAGCTGTGGGGGCTCCATGGTGTTGGTCAGGGTGTGATGCTCGTGCCTGAGGTTGGGTGTCCATCCCACCCTAATATCCCGTGTAATTTATGGCTGGATTCAGGATATGCAGCCACCACAGTTCCGGAGCGTTCCAGAAAGCTGGAACCACACACAGGATCTTTTTGTCTCTGGAAGGAAGGTTTATTTTTATAGGAAGCACCCTGCTGTTATCCAAAAGTGTGGAATTTTAGCAGAGTGCCATTTGTTTATCAAGACTCAGAAGGCTTTGGGTCCATTTTTGAACCTTTTGGGCACTGCAGGAGCACAACTTTGTACTCGGAATTCCAGCAAGCAAAGTGCTTCAATGGCAACAGGAAACACTGAATCAGGGCTTGCAACCCAGTGATTAAAAATGCATGTTTGAAAAAGTTACTTTATTGTGAATAGTTGCTTCATTTGTTGGCACATCAATGCAAGCATTCAAATCATATTTTTTGTATCGCTTTGGTTGGGTTTCGTGTGTAACTAAAGGGGAGTGATAGGAGGAAAAGATCAGAAAGTTCTCCAGCAGAATACATCTATTGTCTGCTGTATTAGCAGATGATTTTTGGCAGTCTACCAGCCCATAAAGCATGCTTGCAGTACCAGTAGCTTTGATATCTTTAGGCAAAGCTGGGGATTCTTGGTCGGGGTTGAGGTATATGTGTGTAACTACCCTTTTTTTTGGATGGCTTTTGACACTGTGTAAAATTCTAGTATTTATTTAAAAAAATACCAAATGGCTATTTCAGTCTAAACAAACTGTGTTGTGTTCCTCTGTGGAAGCTCAGTAGCACTAAAGCTGAAGTCTCTTGCAGTGACTTGACAAGACTCTAATAAAAAATGTGTTTGAAATGTGTTAGCAAATAGATTTAAAAATACATTTCTGTGTTTATAATCTCTGTTTGGCTCTTTGTGTTACATTTTTTCATGCTCACTGACTGGGGAATTTGGGCAACAAGTGATCCAGGATGCTTTTAGGGTCTTGGCTTACTTTTAGGCATGACATGTGTTTATCTTCTGTAGCTCACTAAAGCTATCTCATCCCTTCGTGTGGGAGATGTGTGTTGGCATTCCCATAAAAAAGATTCTCTCTGGCACTGGGATGGAGAAAGAGGTTTTCTCCCTGACAGGTAAATGTGGGTTTTGTTGCTGTGATCCAGAAACCCTTCAGCATTTGTGGCAAGGAATCCTTCACTCCATCCACACTGGCTGCTTTTAGGCAGTGCGTTAACTATTTTTTTCTGGGCTGTGAATAGCTGAATTTATCAGAGGTGTTAGCAATATTAATGTATTTTATTTTGGTTTTAAGATTGGCTTACTTGACTGATGGTTGTAACTAAGTCACAGCCAGGGTCTGCAAATCTTGGTTTGCTGGGGCACAGAGATGCTTTCCTTATGTGCATGTACAAGTGCCTGCAGAATTGTAAAGAGGTCTGTATGATCCACATTTTAATTCATCTTGGCATTTCTGTGAAGTATTTATGTGCTGCAGACTTTATAAACTCAATTAAGTGATAGTTGCTTTACCCTAAACATTGGGTCCCGCTTTTTCAAAGGCTTGGGGTCTGCTTTTTCCAAAGCACTTGTGATGCCTTTTCAGGTTTTGCTGAGGTATCCTAAAATGTCCTTTTTAAAACTTCTTCACATTTGTGTTTTGCTAGAGAGAATGAAGCTGTGCTTGTGTGTCTGTTTGAACTTCAGTCTGGATGAAAGATGTAGGGCCAGGTCCACTGGCCCAACTCATTCTGCTGCAGCACAGGGTGGGCGAGTTCTGTGGATCGGGGAGCTCACCCCGCTGAAATCAAACCTTCCCTGGCTTTTCTCCCAGGTTTTTTGATAAATCCAGTCCCTGGTCCAGCGTGGCATGAGAGGGAGGAGGAATGATGAGTACCTGAGGAAGGAGAGGGAAAGGAAAGCTGCTCAACAGCAGCCCAGGTTCACATGGGTTTAAAGTCACTGTGTAACCTCAGCCTGATGCCCCTGTAGAAGGAACAGCTGCTGCTTTGTGAGTTACAGCTCTGGAAAATTCACCTTATTTAAGTCTTAACTCGTTTTGGCTGTCTGGATGTGTTGGTCTGCATTGCTTCATCCTTTTAAGTCAGTTGAAATGAGATGTAAGGATTGCCTGATTCCTGGCTGAAGCAGAGTAACAATGCAGTCCTTTCATTTGTTGGATCCTGAATTTAGTTTTTTCAGGGTTTTTTCACATTCATAGTTTAAAAGGAATTGCCAAAATGACAGGCTCACAATCTACTTGTGCTCCTGATATGGATGCAAATGTGTGTACAAATACTTCCTTCTGTTTCCTTCCCTTTTCTGTCCTTGTGGTTTCTGCCTCCTGACTGTTTTTGTTGATAAAGCTGCGTTTCTCTGTGTCATTCACCTTTTTCGTGCTGCTGCCTTGCCTTTGTGGGGTGTCCTTGTGGGTCCCTTCCAGCTCAGAACATTTTGTGATTCTGTGATTTTCTATCTTCCACCCTCGCCTCCAAAGCTCTGCCTTCTGATGATTCCTTCTCCCTTCCAATTTGTCAACTTCTTCTTTTGTTTTTTTCCTCCCAGATGCTTCGTCTCTTCCTTTTCTTAATCCAATTCTGACCTTGTGAATTTTAATTGGTTCTCCATTTCTGAGCTTCTTTCCTATTTAATGTTCAGCAGAGCCACTGAAGGTGTGTTAAGCCAAGTGGGGAGATCTTGTGGCTCTTCCTTATCAATCTGAGCCCTTCGCTGTCTTGGATGCTGTTGCTGGGCTGTCCCTTCTGCAGGTTAGATGTATGTGAGGGAAGCAGGAATTCCAGAGCAGGATTTGTGTTTCTGTGCCCAGGATGAGGACAGAGAACTCCTTCAATGCCTCAGCCTGTCATAACAAGCCAGAGTGAGCAGCAGAGATATTTAAAAAAAGAAAGTAAAAGTATGAATGAATTTCCATCCGTAGCCAGCCAGTTCCTGCTCGTTTTAACATGTCATTTTCTGTGCTCAAATCATGCTCCGTGGAAGATTTTGCTGTTGGATATACTTTGTACTCCCTGGTGGAATTTGTGCTCCTGGAATTTGGCTGTGTTGGCAGGTTCCTGATAAGGTTTATGGCAGCTGGGGCTGAGTCTGGAGTAGACACCAGCAGCAGTTCCCGTTTTAAATACAGCAAATCTACAAGATCCCTTAAAAGATGCAGTGTTAGGGAAGAGCCTTGTGGTGCTATGGAAGGAGGAGCAGATGGAGAAAAAAGCTGTAAAATAATGTGTTTATATGTGTGTGTAGCCATATGTATTAGAATTCCATAAGAAATTCTGAATAATTTGGAGGAATCTCTGCTTTTCCTGCCCCCAGGCACGGTGGTGGTAGTGAGGAGTTTACCTTTCTTCCTGTTCTTTCCGGTCTCCAGCTGCAGGGAATGCAATTTATTTGGGCATTCCTGAACCTGGGCTGCAGAGCATGTTTGCCTCTGGCTAGTGGGTGTCTGATAAAGCCCCGTTTTTAAAAATTCATCTCTCCACGAGGAGGTCCAGCTCTTTTTTCCCTTTATACTGCTGAGAAATGTGTCCTTCCTTTTTCCTTCAAGGTCATTCCCTGCATTCAGCAGATGCAATTCTTGCCTCTGGTGTTTGGGGCTTTATTTAAGTAGGAGCAGAGTGATTTGCTGTGCTTACAGGTTCTGAAACCTGCAACCTGCTGAAATGGGAAGCAGCAGAAGAATCAGAAAAATTCCCCAAAACAATATGCAAAATGTTATTTTATTCTGGGTTTGACTCACACTTGAGGCTTTCCTTTGTGTGACTGGAATATTTATTTCTTTACAACTTTCCATTTTCTTATGAGCTGATGACATTTCTTTTCTCCTGGGTTGATCTTTCTCACTACTAGTGATTGTTGCGACTTTATTTTTATACTTTCAGTTTTTTTCCCAGGCTCTCTTAATTAGTTGAGGGCACACAATTCATTGCTATAACTCTAAATAGGCAGAAATTTCAGAATTTTTGAGAAAAGTTGGTGCAGTTACTTCTGAGGAATATGCCATATAAAGATACCACAGAATCTGTGGTCTGGGCACGTTACCTATAATTAGGCAGGGCTTTAATGAGATGCTCACATTCTTGACGGAATTAAAATCTGGTGATGTTTTGACTGGAACTGTTTGAGGGAAGCTTGGAATGTACTTTAAAAAAAGCTGTTGCCTACTGGGTGTGGAAGTCCAAGTTCTGAGCAAAAAAAGAAGAGTTTTAGTATAAACATGGCCACAGTGTAATGATTCAGGCCTGTCTTGGCACAGTGGAATTGAGAAATGGACCACATTCCTTCTCCTTTTTTTTTCATCCCTGACATACAAAAATTAATGGATCTCCTGTTTTAGTGTTTCTGAGTACTTTTCAACTGATGGAAGTTGAAGTTCTGCTTTTTTGTAGCAGAACTGATAGTGTACAAACCCCCAACAAACCATTTCTCACGTCAGAACGAAAATTAATTTTTTTTCCCTTTTTTTTTCTCTGAGGTTGCATTTGAATGAGATTTCTTTTTCTTAAAGCAATTCCAGCACACGCTCTGGAAGTCTTGATTTTTAAGGACTTTCAGGAGAACCTGGGCTTATTCTGCTGAGCTGTGGCTTCAGTGTGAGTTTGTCTTCCAAGACGTAACGAGAGGATTCGGGTTCTGAGTATAACAACTCCTTGCCAAAAGTTGCATTTTCACTTTTGACTCAATGCCCCCTTTTTAAGAACAAAGTCATCAGTTTGCAGAAAGTCGTGTGGGTTGGATTTTTTTTTCCCCTGAATTTTATCCAAGCATGGCTTTTCCTGGACCTAACTCTTGTTTTTCGCCACGATGGTGGTGAAAACTTGGCAGAGCTCTGGGAAATCAGCAGCTGCCATGAAGTCCTGTAAAGTTGCCTTTGGTACGGATTTTTATGGGGACAGTTGCAACATATATTAAAATATATGGCACAGGGTAGTTCTAAAGGAACAAAAAGCTCTTCCTTAGATCGACTTGTTCAAACTCAAGCTGCTTCTTAGGTTGTCTTTCTTCATCACATCGCTTCTGTGATGAAGGCTTTCCCTCACGGTTTTTAATCCTGGCTCTTACTTGGAAACCCCTTTGTGTGACGGGAATTGAAGAGGTGGGGACATCCCACAAACGTCATGATAAGCTGTGGTGGAAAGAGGAAGAGCATTCTTCCTGTTCCAGACACAATTAGTGTGGCCTGGCCTGATTTCCTATGCTGGTGTGTTGTCACAGAGTCATGGAATATCCTCATGGAGTGGCCCCATCAGGATCATCCAGTCCTGGCCCTGCACAAACACCCCAAAATCCCCCCATGTGTCTGAGAGTGTTGTCCAAAGGCTTCTTGAAGTCAGGCTTGGTGCTGTCAGCATTCCCTGGGGAGCTTGTTCAGTGCCTGACCACCCTCTGGGGGAAGAATCTTGCCCCATATCCAGCCTCAAGCTTTAGTTCTGGTTAGTTTGGTGCCAGAAGGTTTATTTTGCAGGTTTTGCTGCCTTTGCCAATCTGCCATCAGGAGACCTCGGAAACCTTGTGCCTTTTCAATGCTAGCATCCTGAAAAGTGAGGGGAATGGGATTATCCAATCACACACCATGCCAGTATTCCTTGTAGGGGAGGCAAAGGTAAAAAGAGAGGTTGTGGGTTTGTGTTGTTGGGTTTTTTCCCAGAAAAGGGCTGATGTATCATGGTTATCTTGGCTGCAGAGAACTTGGTGTCCTGACTTTTCTTGTCATTCCCAGCTGGTCCTTGAGATCAGCCTCTCCTGCTCCCAGTGAACTTTTAACCCAACTAATATCTTATCTTAACATGTGGTGATTTTAGTTTTCTGATGAATATGCATCTGATTTTTTACTTTGTTTTTCTTCTCAGTAAAATCAATGACTTTGTTTAATCATCTTGATTGCTTTCTGCATATGAAAGCACACAGAAAAGGTGTTCTGCATTTATACTTTTAAAAACTGGCTGTTGAAAAAAGGCTAAAACCTTATCAAACCTGAATTGCTCCGGTCAAATATTTGCAGTAAAACGAAACTGGTTTATAATGGCTCAGTGTGGTGCTTTTCTGACTGTTTTTTATAGTAGGTTTTAAAATTTTAATAACATTTTTCCAAAATGCACGGTAGGAATATGTTAAGTTGGGGGCTTGTTATTGACTATAAGCTTGTAGGTGTTGGGTTGTGTTTATTTATGGAGCAAATGCAATATTTCCAATTAAAACTTGAGGAAAGAGAGTTAAAGTAATGAATTAATAGTTGTAAGTTTTGGGTTGTATTTATTCAGGAAGCAAATGGAGTATTTCCAATTGAAACTTGAGGAAAGAGAGTAAGTAAAAAAAATAATCTATTGAAATCTAGCTTTTTTTTTCCTGTGTGCTACTGTGAGCAGGGAGATCCCATTCTCAGACTTTTAAAATTATTCATAACCTTCGGAGACGTTCCTTCTAAGAGCCTTTGGAGTTATTTTAAGCGTTCCTCTCTTTGTGCCACTGTGAGAACAGTTTGGGCCAATCCCCAGTGGCTCTGAGAAGGTTGTTCACACACTCCTCTCTCCTCTTGCGCCGGCTCCAGCAAACATCCTTTTAATGAGACAGACAAAACGCGCTGGTGTCTAATTTTATGAGCAGAGCTCAGCCATGCAGAAGACTTTCGAAGATTTATGGTGGTAAAGCCACTAAGTATAGTTCTTTCTGGCCAGATGCAAGCCAATGCTAGTGGGGAAAATGTTGGCACTTGTGGCCATGTTTAAATACGTACAATCCTGAGCATAAATATGATTTTTGGGGGGGTTCTGCTATGTTCTGTTTGCATTTTTGAAGGAGAAAAAAAAAGGGAGGAGGCAAAAAACTTAACAAGCCACAATTTTTCTACCCGGTATGATACTCTGAGATGAGCTCAGATCAGGAGTGCTTTTAAAGATCTTTGAATATAAGAATGAATCACAGATGTGTAGAATGTTTTTGGGTGGGAGGAGGATGTTAAAACTCACCCAGTTCCACCCCCTGCCATGGGCAGGGACACCTTCCACTGTCCCAGGCTGCTCCAAGCCCCAATGTCCAGCCTGGCCTGGGACACTGCCAGGGATCCAGGGGCAGCCAGAGCTGCTCTGGGCACCCTGTGCCAGTGCCTGCCCACCCTCACAGGGAGGAATTTCTTCCCGATATCCCATCTAGCCCTGCCCTCTGGATGGCCCCGTTCTTCCCCTGTGTCAACTGCACTGCTCAGCTTGGCGTCGTCTGCAAACTGGAAATTGGAGGAATCACATCACTGTATAAAAGGTGGAATTGCTTTGCTTTTATTTCAGGCTTTGAGAGTGACACAGATGAGGATCTGAAGTTCTTGAAAAATGAAGTAAAATTGACTCCTATTTTTCAGCCTTTCAGCACGGAGTAAAATAGTTGTAATCTCTTGACATAATTGTGAATTTCTCTCTTGAAACATTGCCATGTGTTAGGCTGCTGAAATTTTGTTAATGTTTGACCTGAAAATCATTGTCTTTCCATCCTAAAGCCAGGCAGAGGCAGAAAAGACAGGCTAGATTGCCTTGTGAATTAAAAGGAATATTCAGAAAAGCACTAATGAGCAGTGTTACGGTGTCTTGATTTCTAGCAGCTGCTTTTCATAGTCGTGGTGTGTTCCCAGCCTGGTTTTAGCCTGTCTTATCTCTAAATGTACTTTGCTCGTTTTCTGCTGTGTTGCCACTGGTGAGAAAGGGCGTAGATGGCAGTGGCTTCCCATGTTATTTTAATGTGCTTGTTGTTTATGAAGTCTTCTTTCATGTTAATTGATTTTGTGTGATTGTTTCTAATTATCTCTCTGTGATCTGAGCTGGCTGAGTAAGAGGACAAGTAAATATCACTGCTTAGTAACACATAATTAAGAAAGAGGTCCTGCTTTTGAATTTCCTCGTTGTCTTCTCATGCTTCCCCTGTTGTTCTCAGCTCTGTTCAGCCACAGAGTTGTGTGAGAGACACAGGACAGGGAACGACTGGAGAGGATCCAGCAGAGGCTACAAAGATGATGAGGGACTGGAGCACATCACTTATGGGGAAAGGCTGAGGGAACTGGGCTGTTCAGCCTCCAGAACAGACAGCTGAGAGAGGCTCTTACCAATGCTTGCAAATATTTTAAGGGCAGGGGCCAAGAGGATGGGGTCACACTCTTTCCGGTGACAGGACAAGGGACAAGGGGCACAAACTGGAATGCAGGAAGTTCCACCTGAATATGAGGAAAAAAACGACTGTGAGATGACAGAGTGCCTAGAGGAGGCTGCTCAGAGAGGTTCTGCAATCTCCTTCCCTGGGCTTATTCAGAGCTGCTCTGGGTGAACCTCCTTTGGCAGGGGGGTTGGACTAGGGGGTCTCCAGAGGTCACTTCCAGCCCCAGCCATTCCATGGTTGTGTGATTTGGTGAGATTAAGAGAGGACCATCACAAGGGTGAGGTTTTTTTGGACATGAGTCACAGCAAAGCCCAAACCTTTGAATTTCAGTAAATTTATTGAACCAGCTCCTGTGGCATTGGTTTAAGGTGATAAACTTAAGATCTTATTTCACTGTACCAACAACAGCAGGATGCTCTTTAAAAGTAGATTTGCTTCCAGGGCACACCTCAAAAGACTGGCTGGTCCAACCCTACGAGGCAGAAGGAGCCTGGATGAAGTTACCTCACATCTGTATCTGGAAAACCTCCAGGATGGGGACTGTACACATCTCTGGGGAGCTTGTTCCAGAGACTGATGCTCTCTTTGTAAAATGTGGGAATTTGGGAGCAAAAAATTCAAGGCTCATTATTTGATTTCCTCTGGGTCTCTGAGCAATCTCATCTTTTCTTTCTGGTTAAAAGAACATCAGTTCTCTGTGTAGCAAACATTAGAATTTTTGGGGTACTTGTATGACTAGTAGTTTTGGGATTGTTAGTGGGAACTGCAGCTATTCCTTGTATCCCACCCAGTAATAGAAAAGAGGTGAGAGAAAAGTAATTTCTGCGGTTGCAGTAGAACTGGTTTGTACCTCCTCCTTAGCTCTTTTCTGTGTGTTTCAAATCAAAGCAAAAAGCTCAGAACTGTAACAGTGTGGGAGGTGTTGAGTCTCTCGAATCACTATAAATAGTGGCAGACTTGGGAGGATTTGGAAAGGCTTGGGAAGTGCATTAGCTCTCATTGGGAATCTCATTTTCTTTTCCCTGTGATGTGCAGGCTTTCAGGGGAGCATCTGCCTGAAACCTTCTGTTTTGGCTGAATGTGTGCAGAGCTTGAATGATGTGCATTATATTCAGACAGGTTAAAAAAATGCAAACAAACTTCTTCTAGACATTGTTCATCCAGATTTGTATTAATTGATGTGAAAGCAGATTGTAGTTAATTGCTGTGAGCTAATCAGCTCTGTAGAAAACAAAGAAGGCCCGATATTGTAGCTTTTCTAAGCATTTGAAGCTTAGGCTTTTCTGATGAGGAGGTGAACATAATCTTTGTGATTACAGGAGTTTTTCATTTGGAAATCTGCGGAATTGTGATTGTAGTATCCAAAGAGCGGTTGAAGTTGGTGTTGCAGTCTGCCTGTTGTTGACAAAAAGTGACTGGACTTGATCCCTGATGGCAGAGGAATTGAATCCTCTGTTTTTTCTGTTGGGCATTTGGTGCTCAAGACATAGTTTTAAAAACCTGCATAAAGACTTTGATCATCCTCTAATGTGTCACTGGTAAAAATGTCCTTTAATTCTTTCTGCTGCACATGCTTCCCGTGTGCTGCCTCTTCTTTCAGTAAGAGGCTGCTCTCTTCCTTTCCATCTTAACGAAGAGCAGTGCAAGGAGGAGTGAAGGTATGTTTCTTTTCCCTGAAATCGAGCGTGGCCATGTTATTATTCCCAGTTTCCTGGGGAGACTTGGACTTGTGACTTGTGTGTCCTGCAGCCAAGGTTTGCTGTTCCTGCAGGGCTCTGCCGTGCCGCAGGAATGCGGCCGTCACAGCGCTCTTTGTTCCCGGGTTTGGGGTGGTGTTTGAAACACCCCGGGCCTGGGTTATGAAGTGCCTCGAGCTTTGATCTGCCCTGAGAAGTTCGTCTGAGTTGGTGGGGGTGCTTTGATGTTCTCTGCTCGCTGGCTGCCAAGTCCTTCTGGTGGAGGTGCAGTGCAGAGCTGTTGTCCGGTTAAGAACCAAGACCTCATCTCTCCACGCATCCAAACACTTCTTTGCTCTCAGGGAGCAAATGGATCTCTCTGCTGGAGGAGTTTATCCGCTGTAGTTTTGATTTTTTTTCGTTCTAAATTTAGCAGGTTAGCTCAATACTGTGGTAGAGGAGGGCTGGGCCCTTTTGTTGACACAGCTCGCTGGATGTTTGAAATGCCTTTTGCACCCAGCTGTGCTGCTGAACTGGCAGCCCAGAGGCAGCCGACAGGAAAGGCTGGGAGAATTGGGATTGTTCAGCCTGGAAAAGTGAAGCTTCGGGGTGACCTAATTGCCCCTTCCAGGACTTGAAAGGAGCCCATGAGAAAGATGGAGAAGGACTTGGGACAATGGCATGGAGTGCCAGGACAAGGGGAATGACTTCCAACTGCTAAAGAGCAGGAATAGTTGGGTTTTGGTGGGCAGGTTCTTCCCTGGGAGAGTGGGGAGGTCCTGGCACAGGGTGCCCAGAGAAGCTGTGGCTACGCCTGGCAGTGTCCAAGGCCAGGTTGGACGGGGCTTGGAGCAACCTGGGATAGTGGAAGGTGTCCCTGCCCACGGCAGGGAGTAGAATTATTGATCTTGGAAGTCCCTTCCAACTCAAACCATCTGTGAGCCTGTGGTTCTGTGATGAACCTGTATTAACAGCCCTATTCTGGTTTTACTGGAGCTCAGGAAAAATGGTTTTAACTACATTATACTCCTGTGTGTGTTTGGAGCAGCCAGTGCTGCTGCAGATAGCAAGCACAATCAATATTCTTGTCAATGGCAAGAAGGCTGGATGACTTGACCCCTTTCAGATATCTTTTCCATATCTTTTTTTGGTTGGAAACAGACTGAAGATTCTGTTTTTGGGAAGAAGTTTATAAGGAATACTCATGTTAAAGGAAAGACTGGATGTGGCACTTGGCGGTGCCAAGGTCGTGATCAGTCAAAACATGGACTCAATGATCTCAGAGGTCTTCTCAACCTAAATGATTCTGTGATTCTGACATATGTCTACAGATAGATTTTAGAAGTTGGGCCACATGTTTTCAGTGAGCTGTTACATTTTACTGACTTAAAAAATAACAATGCATCTACTGTACTCTTCTAAAACAGGGTGATTGTGCTTTGAGGAAAAAACCCATTATAGTAATTATTATTATTACCTGTAGAATCCATTAAAATACAGAATTTGACTTACGTCAGTGTTAGTGACAATGAAACCTTGTGAAGGGCATCATGTAAAATTGAAGTGCTTATATTAAGGCTGTAGGAAAAGAAAGGAGAGAAAAGTCTTTGTAATAAACCTGGGTGGCGCTGTCAAGATTCCTAAGATGTGACAGATGAGTAAAGTAAGAACTCCAAGGTGGTTGTTGCCTGCTAAAAAGCCTTTTGCAGATCCAGGATGAAGTAAGAAGCATGAATGATGAAATGTGTCTTGGCTTCTTGCTGTTAAGCAAATGGGGATCAAAGAAACTCCTCATATTCCTGTTTTCTAAAAGCTCCTGGTAGACAGTCTGAATTATAACATCCTAGGTTGTTATTTTTCTGAAAGGGAAATGCCTTGGATATGATGAATCAGGTTTGGGGAAGCTACAGAAAAGTACCCTTGTATTTGTCTAAACTGTATCTCCCTAATGTTTGCTTAGTTTCCCATTTTAAAACAAAAACTCATTAGTGATCACTTTAAATACACTTAAGCTCTGAAACCAATCCTTGATTTGTTGTGAATGTTAATGTTATAAAGAGGGCACACTTTTATTTTGAAAAGGGTGAATGCAATGCTCACACTCACCAGCAGTTTTCTGGCGGTTCTTTTTTGTTTTCTTTTTTTGTTCTGCTGAAGGAAGAACTATTGTTTTAGCATTGTTTTGTGTCTGGATGTCATGTTCCTCTGATCACACGCTGGACTGCTAATACTTCTCTGAGACAAATTGCTGAAAACATTGGCTACGTTTGAGGTTGCAAGAATTCTCTATATATAGTGACAGAATTGATTTTTTTGGCTCTGTTGCTAGTGGCAACTCATCCTAATCCCAAACTGTACAGTAATGTGATTTATGGGGAGTACATTGCTCGCTAGTGAATTTTGTCTGGAATTTTTTTCTCTGTGCATTGCTACAGGGGCACTGTTCAGGCACGAGGAAAAGATATTTCATGGTTTATCATAGGTTGTGTGGATTAGAATACTTAAAATGATGAATAAAATCATAGCTCAGAAATGGATTCGGGGAAAAACTGCTTTGTTGTTTTTGATAGATTTATAAAGGAGAAATTTCTCGTTAATTGGGAGCTTGTGCTGATAAAAATCACAACTATCTCCTGTTTAAGGCCCGATTTGCTTGTGGGTACTTTCACACCAAGAATTTTGCATGTGGTAATATTTTTTGTTTAAATCAAATAAATTTTACTGAGCATTAAAAAGCTTCTGTTGGAAACGTTGCCAAGATATGTTACGTATGTTCTAATATGTTCTGTGTGTTGTAAAGAGCACTCAGAATTGTACCCCTGGCCTGTGCCAGTTGTGGTTGACCTCTTAAAATGTCCTGCTAAAAATTGTGACTTCTTCACACGTTGTGTGGGGAAGTTTCAGGTTTGAAGTGCATCAGTTAAACTGCTGTGAGTAAGCAATGCACTCTTGGAAATCCAAATGGGCTTTTTAGGAAGGGACATTTTTGTAACAGCAGGAAATCATTCATGGTTGCTCACGATGATCTTCAAGGTCTTTTCCCACCTGAACGATTCTGTGTGTGAGAACTTGTGAAGTCAGGAAGTTCAAAGTTAGACTGTCTGGCTTTTGTTTTTCAAAGCAGGAGCTCATTTAGCTGCTCTCCGTGGGCATGGCAGGCAGGGTTTTTGCTCCTTTGAGTTGAGTGGGGTTAGAAGAACAATAGTGCCTGCACTTGCTTGAGGGGATGCAGGAGGATGATCCAGGTAATGAAAATGGTGTGTGAAAACTGGAGTAAAACCAATTGCAGGTGAATGCTGGCAGGACGGGCAGGAGACTGCTTTTGTCACAAAGATATTATGCACAGCTTTGATTCCTTGATTATATAGTTTGCTATATCCTGATGTGTTGAAATACTGGTTGAAATCTTTTCAGCTTCAATACCTCTGTTTACATTCAGGAGAATTTTCCTCCAGTGTACTTTTATCTTAGTTGAGGATAAGTGGAGATTTAAAGAGTAAACATTCCAAAGGACAAATGGTAGCAAAGCTGTCGGAGCTGATTAGTTTTAGGTGTGAGATGAACAGGCTTCTAAGTGCAGGGCAGAGATACAGAATCCAGTGCAGTTGTGAGTTACTGTAAATCCTCTGTGCAGCAGAAAGACGGAGCAGGGCTCCTCAGGGTGGTAAAATGTTCTGTAGTAGCTGAATCAACAAGGGATTACTGTGTACTTGGCTATAAAAGGGATGGGGTGGATATTGTAGCTCCTGTTTGCTTGGGGAAAAACTGTTAGAAAATGGTGAGATGCATCGTAGAAAGGAATTTGTAGAGGAGAGAAGAGCTGTGCTGTGCTACAGGATGTTTGAACTGCCAGTTACTCCCTTCTGCAGGAATTTCTGAAGCTCTATTTGGAAAAGCTATTTTAAGACTAAAGAGGAGACAGTACAGAGTATGTATATTAAAGTCAAGTTTTAAAAAAGGCCACTTTTTTTTTCTTTTGTGCTTGCCAGAGAGCTGGAGCAGTGCACTGAGGTAAGCAGAAAGTGAGGGCTGGCTTGCCAGCGAGCTGCAGGAAGGAGAGCTGAATTCCTTGACTCAGCAAGCAAAGAGTTTCCTGATGTTACAAATATTTGTGCTTCACGAGTTGTAAAGATGCCCTTCACACGTCTGCTGAGATCAGGCAGACCTCAAGTGGATCCATAAGCAGGAAATGTCACTGGCTTCTCGTGCTGGGTCAGAGAATTTCTTTGTGGGCAAAAATTTCGGCTGTGGGTGACCTCGCCAGGGTGGTTTTGAGTTTGTTCTGCTGCCTCGTGTGCTTTCACAGCTGGTGGGACCTTGGCCTGCCCAGCAACGTTCTTGTTAAAAATCTTGGCCTGGAGGCCACGTTCGCACTGCGTTGGGATGTTTGTGGTGTGAGCACTCCGAGTTGTCCGTACTTGCCATGGGAGGGAGGCTGGTGTTCGGAATCCTGTCCAGACTGGTGGTGGCTTGGGCTTCGGTGACCACAAATTGCCTTCAGGACCTGGAGACGCGCCGTCACGAGAGCAGAATTCAGCCCTTCACGCAGCTGGTGGGCAGAGTCTCCTGGGAAGCGGCCAGGATTGATGGGTTCAGCTTAGTTTTCCTAAGGAGGACTTCCAGAAAGCTGAGGAGCAGCGCATCCCCTTGTGTGGGAAGGTCAGGAATTTCAGCAGAAGCCCCTCTTGGCTGAGCAGGGACAGCATGCGAGGTCGGCAGCAGCAAGGGAGGAGGATGAAAGCTTTGCTTGGCTGCTCAAGGACAGTGTCAGGGACACCTCCAGCTGGGCAGGGACACAAGGAGTAGAAATAGGGATGCTCTGGGAATGGGAGCAGCAAGATGTTTTCTGAGGCAGCCTGGTGATGGGCTCTGGGGAAGGGACTGCAGTAGTCAGCAGTTTTATTTCCCCCCACCAACCTTTGTAGG
Source organism: Ifrita kowaldi (assembly GCA_013398055.1). Classification (NCBI taxonomy): domain Eukaryota; kingdom Metazoa; phylum Chordata; class Aves; order Passeriformes; family Cinclosomatidae; genus Ifrita; species Ifrita kowaldi. The sequence goes on from VZRS01002847.1 coordinate 18,256, forward strand.
GGAAATCTTTCCCTTTACTGATGTCTGGGAAAACCTTAACGTGTAGTTTGGAGAGAAGAGCCAAGGTAATGCTCTGATGTTGATGAACATATTTCTACAAGACCTGGGGGAAGAATTCCACGTGTGTATCTCTGTGCTGAAGGGCATGGATGTGGTGTCATGTGGGAGGCAGCAAGTTTAGCTGGACACCAGGCAAATAAAGCCAGCCCAAAATCCAGGCAGCAAAACTGTTTGAACAGTGCTGTTAATGCTCAACACAGTACAGTAACTTCTTGTGGAGTTTATTTAACAGGTGGTGCAAAGTCTTCAGCAGGAAAGGCAATAGTGGCAGTGCTGATTTCATTCAAACCTCTTTGTCTGAGGTGAAACTTTTGATATATAAATAAAAAATATCATTAGTGGTGTTCAGTGATCAATGTTGGAGGAGTTTTGCTGGGACAAGGGTAAGTCAGTCTACAAAAATCTCTGAAATTGAAGTTTTGGGTACTTTGTGACAAGGTGGACAAGGGGAATGGATTCGGACTAAAAAGAGAGTAGGTTTAGGTCAGATATTAGGAGGAAGGATATAAGGAGGAAGTTCTTCCCTGTGAGGGAGGGCAGGCCCTGGCACAGGGTGCCCAGAGCAGCTGTGGCTGCCCCTGGATCCCTGGCAGTGTCCAAGGCCAGGCTGGACGGGGCTTGGAGCAGCCTGGGACAGTGGAAGGTGTCCCTGCCCTTGGTGGGGAGCGGAATGGGATGTTCATTAAGGTCTCCTGACCATAACCATTCTGGGATTCTGTGAAGTATGTTCCAAATTTTAATAACCTGGTTGTTGTACTGCCATGGTTTCTGCAGCCTGTGTACAGATAACTTCAGAAATCAGTGCTGTTCTGAAAAATAATTTACCCTTCAGACCCTCAGAATTTTATGCAAATCTTTTAAAACATCTCAGTAGTGGTAATTCTGTTTAGTAAAGAGTAAAACCACGAAGAAGAGCTTATTACATGCAGCATTTGAGAGTCTTGTCGTGATGAATAATTTCTGTAGATTAATTATTGCTCCAGGTATGTTGTCTTTGTCTCAGCTGGACACGGGGAGGGAATATTAATGCGGTGTGTCCTTGCATGCGCGGGTGTTCCTGGAGCCCCTCATTAGCCATGCAGCTGCTGCTGTGTTACCTTATCTCAGCATTTATTGCCAACCCCTGCCCTGAACGGAGCCACGGGGATGATTTATGTTGGCTGGAGTATTTGGGATTCAGTTGTGCCTTTGTTAGTGTCACACCTGTCCTTAAATTAAAAAACAGGTAACAGCAGTTGTTTGGTTGGACGATATTGATTCATTATGGTGCATTTTTCATGTTGCTGGGGAGAAGTGGCAAGAGGCATCCACATAAAAGTACTGAATTAAACCAAGCAAGGACGTTGGCATTCCTTAAGAAAACCTGTTTTCCTTCAAGGCAGGGGGCAAAACGCTGTGGTCCATTCCCTCCTCCCAAGTATTTCAGAGTTGCTCCTCTTTGGATTTTGTAGTTGGAGCTGGCATTCCAAAGGGTGTTTTAATTCAGTGTTGTGGTCTGGGGAAGGGGCTGGAGCACCAGGAGAGGCTGAGGGAGCTGGGAAAGGGGCTCAGCCTGGAGAAAAGGAGGCTCAGGGGGGACCTTGTGGCTCTGCACAACTCCCTGACAGGAGGGGGCAGCCAGGGGGGGTCGGGCTCTGCTCCCAGGGAAGAGGGACAGGAGGAGAGGGAACTCCAGGTGCCAGAGGAGGCTCAGGCTGGATATCAGGAGGAATTTCCTCATGGAAATGATTATCGAGCATTGTCAGGGGCTGCCCAGGGAGGTTTGGAATCCCCATCCCTGGAGGTGTCCAAGGAAGGACTGGAGGTGGCACCCAGTGCTCTGGGCTGGGGACAAGGTGGGCATCGGGCACAGCTTGGACTCAGTGATTCCAGAGGTCTTCTCCAACATCAGTGATTCTGTGACTTGGCAAAACAAATGCCATCATTTTGTACATCCCTTCTTCTTCCCCCAGCTTTTATTGCTCAGCACAGTGTGCTGTGGTCTGGGGTCACTTGGGGTCAGCTGTCCTCACTGGGTCCCCTCCCAATTTCTTGCACACTCACAGCCTATCACTAAAGGGAACAGTTTGCCCAGAGCAGCTGTGGCTGCCCCTGCATCCCTGGAAGTGTCCAAGGCCAGGCTGGACGGGGCTTGGAGCAGCCTGGGATAGTGGAAGGTGTCCCTGCCCATGGCAGGGGTGCAATGAGATGATTGTTAAGGTCCCTCCCAAGCCAAGCCATTCTGTGGTGTGAGGAGCCGAAAAGGCTTTGAGCTGTGTGAGCGCTGCTCAGCAAAAGTGGGAACATCCCTGAGTTATCTGTGCTTGGAACTTTGTGTTCTCAGCACAAATCCCAGGCACAGCCCCGTCCCAGCTACTGTGCAGAAAATTAACTCCATCCCAGCCAAGCCCAGCCCTCGGAGCTGTGACTTGCAAATGGAACTGGAAATGCAGGTGCAGCTGCGGAACTTGGAGCCTGCTGGGACTTGAGCAGTGCAGTGGGATAGTTCCCTGTCACCTTGGAAAGGTCACGGCAGTCGGGAGAGCTTCCTGATGACTGCAGAAAGGCAAACGCTGGACCCATTCTCAAAGACTGCTGGAAGGAGGATCTGGGGAACAGCAGCTGCTCATCTTTATCTTAATTCCTGAGAACATTACGGAGCAAAACCTCCTAGAAACCATTTTCCAGGCTTTTCCATTCCTCGAAGGGGCCCAAAGGATTTGGAGCAGCCAGCGTGGACTCCCAAGGGCAAACAGTGCTTGACTGCCTTTTGGGAAAGCTGGCAGCGCACGTGTTGCACGTGGTGGCTTCAGTGGGACCTTTGACACAGTCCTGTAGCACCTTTATGGCCACGCAGGGGACACGTGGACTGACAGCTGGGTGGAAAATTGGCTGGGCTTCCCAATCTAAGTGGTGGGGAGCAGTGCCAAGTGCAGCTGGCAGCTGGGAATCCCTCAGAGGTCAATGGGTCACTGCTGGTCCATGACTTCAGTCACAAGCTGGATGGTGGGATGGGGCTCTTAGCAAATTGAAAGAGACAAACTGGGGGAGAACATTGACAGGCTGGAGGCAGGGCTGTGTCCAGGGTGACCTTGGGCTGTGCGTGACAGGGGCTGGCAGGAACCTCAGCAAGGTCAGCAAAGGCAAATGCCTGGTCCAGGGGCACTCCAGCCCTGAGCAGCAGGCCAGGCTGGGACTCCAGGTTGGAATTCCAATGCTATCCTGGACAGAAATACTTCACTGCATGTCTTCACTGTTAAAGAGATCGGGCAGGAGTGATTTGTGGACAGTAATTCCTAAATACCATCTTTATCCTGCCAGCATTAATGCAATACACGTATTTATTCCCTTTGCCCCACTAAAAATTATTCCAAACCACTTAAAATCTCTGATGGTTTAAAAAGAGGATGAGAAAGAATAAATACAAGGAAAATCAACAATATTTGAGGTTGATTCAAGTTGGTTTTTGGAGTGATTTTTGTCACTGGGACAAAAAGGATGAACAAATCCATAATACTGGCTTTAGAGCTTTCTGGGATTGCTCCCCTTTTTCTTTTCTGTTTTTATAATGCGAGCTGTCTGTTTTCATGTTTTTAATGGAAAATTTTGGAGTGAGTGTATGCTAAAATAGCTGGATAGTATTGCGTTGGACATGATTGTACACTGAGTGTGTGTGCTCCCAGTGTACGTTATAAGCACAAGTTGTGAAGTCATAATTTTCCACTGGCATGTGTTCTAGCTGTCAGGAATTATCCTTGATCTACTTTCTGGGAAGCTGGAAATGTTTGTGTATTTCAAAATTCACTGATTCATCTTCTCGAGTGCTGGTGGATTGAGTCAGGTTTAACCCAGCTGCAATGTGCTCTACAGTTCCTTGGGAGATGTACTTCCAGAATTTTTGATGGAGTGAATTTAATTTCAGGTCAAGGTCAGTCAGAAGGTGTGTTTCTTTAGCCTAATGTTTCTGGATGTTTGGGATGTGATACTAATTTATGTGTTTTCTGATGCTTTGTGTAAATGGTAAGGATGTTAAAATTTCATTAAAATTTCCAAACAATTTCTCTGAATGTTCATAGCCAAAAAGACCACAGACACAAACTGCTAGTGTCAGGTGTATGAATTTTCCAGTTAATACATGGGTTTTTTGATCATTATTGTGATCTTGCAGGAGGAGTTGTTCCAAATGGGATTCAGGCCTTGCCTGGTTCATTGTTGAATTTCTCAGCCTTTACATAGAAATACATTCATTGATGCAAATTTAGGCTCTTCTTTTATTCAGGAGCCCTGAACATGAAGTGTGTGTTTACGTTTTTGCATAGCTCTGCGTGGAGTTCAATTTTTATACAGTGACTGATTCACTTTCTGGTTTTCAGGGTGGCACTGGGTTTAACCTCTTACTGTGCAGGCTGTGACTTTGGTCTTCACATTTGTACAACTGCTCAATATTGGCAAATGTGACATTGTCTCCTAAAACACTAATGTATATTTTAATGCCCTTATATTGATTTTTCATGAAGGTGTGAGCTTTACACATTTCCAGCCCAAGTGGACAGCCATGAAATAATTAAGCCTGTCTGTTTCTCCTGTTTCCCTGTGGGAAGACTTAATGAAATAGGATTCTCCAGTGGCCTGGCTCTTTACTTCACATTGTTATGCTCATTTACAATGGGAATATAGAAGGATACCTCAATATTTCATAGCATCTCTTACCTTTAATGGATATGAGTGATGAAAATACATGCCAGTGGTTGAAATTTGGGGCTGGGAATTTGCAGTGAGGGCTCAACACTAGAAAAAGTGGCATTAGCGAAGCAGGAATGGCAGCCAGGGAAGTTTTCTTTCTCCTGCTCCCTTAGAATTCCCTGGTCTCACCGAGCCCGAGGGAAAATGAGGCAAAGGGAATGAGTGTACTGTGTTAACAAGGGCAGGATAAAGATGGTATTTAGGAATTGCTGTCCACAAACTAAGAAGCTGTTTTGGGGAGTGCAGTTCTGGTGTTTCCTGCACTTAGATAATGGTTACTATGAGAAAAAGATGTAAAAGTAGGTATTAATGCTCACTAGTTTAATAAACCACTAAATAATGTTCCTGCTTTCTTGCAGACTCACTAATTCATGTCTTAAAAAGTTATCAGTAATTAGAGAACATTTATTACGTCTTGGAAACAAATGTTTCCTTATATGAATGCATTTGAAAGTCCATCCTGAAGGACAGTAAGGTTAAGACTATCCCAGCTTTGCACATAAAATCAGGATACACACGTCAAAGTGTTCACACTGCCCAAGTTAAGAAACTATGATGCATTTATTAGCCAGACTTTTCTTTTCCCCTGCTCAAAATAATTTTCTCCTGGGAAATGTGTTGACTTCAGTCTCCTCTTTCATCATGTTTTGTAATCCATTCATAGTTGTCATAGAAGGATTCCTGTATAAACTGTCCCAGGGTTAAAGGCAGCTTTGTGTTGGACCAAGGGCGGGAAGTGCAGTCCCAAAGCCGCAGGGAGCTCCAGCTCCAAGGAATGCAGACGGCTGATCCCGACGGCCTTCCCGTACTTAACCATTTTCTTCATTCAGCAAAACAAATTTAAATATTGGATAAATCACCTTGCCAACTATTTCCCCATTTAAAATACACAACAGAGTCTAAAACGAAAGGTTTTTTCATTGGGAGGTGCTGCTGTACAGTCCATTCTGTTCCTGCCAGAGCTTGCGGTCAGTCCAGTTCCAAGATTTCAGTTGGTTTTGGGAGTCAATTTGATTCCCTTGTTATTCTGTAATCCTACACAAGGGCTGGTTGAATGCTTTTGGTTTTCTTCTGTAGTGCAAAACTTGTAAGGTAGAAAGTTTTTGGGGGTATCTCGGGCTTCCTGCTTGTCACAGTTGTCGTTTTGCAATTAATTTAAGTGGAATTCAGTTTGAATGGGGGGGAAGAAAACCTCAGGTGGAAATACACAACTTCATATCCAGGTTTGGTGTAATTCAGCTGTGATTCTATGTTTCGAAATGCAGTTAGCTGAGAATTGGAAAATAACTTTGTTTGCCTGAAGTATTCCCAGATTTATGTTCCAAAGACAGCTGCTTTTTTTCTTCTGCCTCCTCAATATTGGTAACACATTTCAGTTATTCCTTGTAGTTACTTGTGCTGTTCTTTATACTTCTGGTAGAAAAGCGAGTCTTTCCTGAGGGGTGTCGTGGTCTCTAGGTGTTTGCTAAACTGACTGGGATATTGGATTTTGGAACAGGAGATCCTGAAATAAATTGGTTTATAATATTAGCTGTAGTGCTTGGAGTGCTTTACAAAAGGGAATTCATTCAGAGGCATCTCATCCAGGTGGAACACCATCGAGGTGCTTCATATGGGAGTCACACAGCCCTTGGAGCCCACCTGGGCTACACCAGGGGGATTTAGGAACTTTAACTGTTGGAGTTGGAATGTGAACAGATCTTTTGGGAAGAATTTTAAGAAATCATGATGCATTTAAACTGTTGTTTTATATCCCATTGGGGAAGCTGAGCCTGTAGCATGTGGATACTCTTCATGGGTGAAAGGGAGTAGACAGGAGTGAAAGGAGCCTGTCCAGAGCTCCTTTTCACTGAGTTAACTTTATTAGGGGATGTTCCTGAGGTGGTTTTTTTTTGTTGGCGTGTCACCAGAATTATTGTGTAATTAATTTAAATATAATTAGATTTTTCTCGTGCCTGTGGTGTAGCTTTAAGCTTAGTAGTTTGTGGTATAGCTTAAAGAAAATAACTGATCAAAAAAACTCTGAAGAAAATTAAGTCTGTCTAGATACATAAAGCCAAATTGTTCTGTGCTCCCAAATTCCTCCCTCAGCTGTACCACTGGAAAGCTGATGAGCTTTTCATGAGGAAAATGCTATTTCTGCCTGGGAACTGAGTAGTCCTGGGAACTGAGTTTACCCAATAAAACTTGGAAATTCAGCCATCACATATGTGAAGTCCACACACGCTCGTTGCTGGGCTACTGATGTGCACTTGTCAAACCATTTCCCTTTTTTGTTGCTGCTTCACTCTACAGACTGTCCAGCAGAAGCTCCTTTTAAAGTAACTTACTGAATTTGTAGAGTTTTGCTCCCTGTGTTAATGGATTTTGACTAAATTATTGAATTTGTAGTGTTTTGCTCTCATGTATTAATGGAATTTCTTTGCCCTTCTTTCAGAGCATTCAGTCAGAAAAGAGCTGCAATTGAGAAAGAATATGCACAGGTAGGTTCTGGAATAATTTTGATGGCTGTGGCATTGTTCTTTTGGGATAATTTGTTAATCAGCAAATTATCACAGTGTGTGTTTTTTTCATTTTTCTTTTCCATGAGTTACTAACTATGAAAATGTGTTGAAGTTCTGAATCAGTTTGGTCTGTACAGGACTTAGGCCCATTCTGTATTTTCGTGTACTTTGACTTGAGGAAGTTCTCGAGTACAGAAAACATTTTTAACATTTTTTCCCAATTGTTATAAAGTCCAACTCCATGTGGTTTTCTCAGAAGTCAGTGTGAAACCTGAGTGAAAGGTAAAATCAGGTCAATCAGAGGGAGAGGAAATGTTGTGGCTTACTGGATCCAAAATAAATTTAAATTCACATTCTTCAGTAAGAGCAGCTTCCCATTCATCTGAAATAAAAGCGGATTTGGCCTCATGCTTGTGATAGGGAGTGGAATGAATTTTGATTTGTTTGTGAGAAAAGAGGGAGGATTTCTTTTTCTCCCCTGGTCCAAAATTAGAAAGCATCTAATAAGGGGCAGCTGCCTGTTTAATTTACAGTAAAGGCTCTTGGAGCTTAAGTCCAAGTACAACCGATTAAAAATATATTAATTTATTTTAAAATAGATTAAAGGTAGAATAAAATCCGAGTGAGTGAGCTGGTGGAGCTCAGTGTGCCATAAATCCAACTGGAGATGTGCCTGACGTGGAATGTGAGAACACAAGCTGTCACCAGGCTGCTTCCAAGTGCAGTTTGTAGGATGTCATGTTAAACATCCTTCCAGTTCTCAGCGCTGCATCACCCCCAAAATACACAGAGCAAACGTGTTCGGGGGCCAGACTTCACTGTCAGTTGGGAAAAGATGATTTCTGTGCCTGTGATGGGTAGGGGTTTAGTGCTTGATTTTCTGCATGTCTTCTCAGCCTAAAACTTGTCTGAAAACCCTTCCTAAATCCCGTGGAATTTATTGAATTAAGCCCACTCACAATAGTGCTGTGAGTTCTTGGTGCTCCAGTTCTTTCTCTGGACATGAATTTACCTTGGCAAGTATCAGTTCCATTGGCAGCTGAACTAAATTTGATTAAATACCTGAATTTTTCAATGACAGTGCCTCCTGAAACTGTGGTTAAAAATGTGTATTCTTGAGTGGTTTTTTAACTGATGTAGAAAATTTAACATCAGTTCTTAATACATTTATCCATTAGACACTGGGAATGTCTTTCATATGCAGAGACACAACAGTCTCTGCATTTAGGGAATAGTCGTGATAAGTTGGAAAAATAATTACACTCTGCGCTTCAGAAAGCTCAGACTTAACAACCGAGGCTTTCAGCTCCTTGGATTTAAACCCCCCCCCAGCTTTGCAGCAATGCAGCTGCAGCATTTGAGATTCACTGAATGGCTGTTTATATGAATGAAGTCTTGTGGGATCGCTTCCTTGGATTGCTGATAAGTGCACAGCTCCAAAACAATGTTGGATGCTTCTTCGAGGGCCTCTAAAAGGATTTCTGTTTTGGAGGTGGTAATAAAATTCCACATAAAGCCTTTTGGGGAGACAAGTTGTGTTCCAAATAAATGGGAAGTCGCATTCATCAGCAGTGGGATATTCCTTTTAAACCAGTTATAAAGGGAGCTGGAAATGCTCAGTAGTTTATGAAGCCAGATTTCTAAACCTTTTCACAGATTCTCTCCAAATGCCTCTTGTCACCTTAGGGAATTTGGAATATTCTGACATCTGACTTTTATTTGGCAAGTTAGAAGCAGTGGAAGGGTGGCCAGTGAAAATAAGTTTCCCAGAACTGAACGCTTTGTTGGTTTAAAAAAAAAATTGTAGGTTGGTGCCCTGCACTTGGGTGCCAAGTTTCTAAACACAGAGTGCTTTTGTTGGGACCAGGAGAACCTGTCCAAAGGCAAGTGAAACACCCCAGCCCAGTGTTTATAACTTGCCCCTAATTACATGGTAAGTGGTGCAAATGTATGTGATGAATTACAGGGCCTGTATTTAAATTTCCCTGCTCTTATTCTGTCGAGGTATTTTTGTGGAGTGTTTTCACCCTGTTGTACCTGTTGCCTTTGAAGGTTTTTTGAGCCATTTTTTTGCTTATTGTCCACCTCCAGTTCGTTCTTTACTGGCTTTTCCAGGCTGTGCCATGGAGTAAATGGGAGAAGTATCCAATGTATCAGCAATTCTGCAGTTTTCTAGATCAGTTGGGATTCTGCACTCAGCTCTTCCACTTGTAATTTTGGTCCTGCATTATTTAATATATGCTCAGAGGGTTACCTTAATATTCAGAAATGAGAGCTCAGAAAGGTTCTCATTTCCCACTAACAGTATGCCTGCTAATAGCATTTAAATTGCAATTTTGTATTGTTATTATTAGCTGTTCTTCATGATTAATAATCTACCTGAAATCAGTGGCTGAGAATACTCTTATGGTGAAAGAACACATTTACTGAATGGGTGCTCTTGCTGCTACCTACCAAAAAACTGTTTTACCCAGCATGTTAAATAGGTAAGATGTTGGTTCTTTGGGGTTTGAGATCATAATTACATCTCTGCTGCACTTACTATTATTTCCCACTTTTAACTCAAGAGACCAGTCTCTCACAGTCTGGGAACACACAGGTGACCTTCCTTGTCATGTTTTGGTTTTGCTTGATGTTTCATTATCATTGTTTCAGAGTAAAACGTGACTCCAGGCAATCAGCATGGCCTGGCCCCTTGGAATTTGCAAGTAACCTCAAGGAGGTTGAGTTTCCCTGCATGCTAATGAGTTTCTAATTGTAGTACCTCAACTAAAGGCACTGATGTTGTACAAAAAAGGTGGGAGAGCCCATTGCCCGAGCTACATTTGAAGTGAGGCACAAGTAGAAGTGTCTGTTCAGGTTTTTTTTAAAGAGGCAGAAATTGTGAGGAATTTTTTTTCTTCCTCTCTGTGTTTTCTAGAGGTCAAATTAACATTGAAGAGCTGTGGGTGCTAAGTAAAAGCAGCTTATCTGTCATCAAGAGGGGACAGGGCACTCGGTGTTGATTTCTGTGTCTGTGGCACTGAGAAACTTCATGCATTTAAAACATTTTCAAATGTGGAGAAAAGAAAAGTTAATGTAGTTCATAGCCACACAGTCCCGTTGGCAGCTCCTCATACCCATGGCAGTGGTCAGGAGAGGAGCCTTAAATAAGGTGAAATGGATGAGAGAGGGCAAAGCAGCTGGAGGTGGAGCGAGAGGAGCAGGAAAGGCAAGAAGAAAGGTGGGGAGGTGGATGTAAGCAGACACCAGGTCACCCTTACCCATTTCCCTCCCCCTGTGTCTCACCAGACCTGGAAAACACACTCTTTTCAAGACATCAGAATATGTGCATGCATACTTCCTAAAAAACAACAGTATTCCTACAGCAGTTTTTATCTGTATAATGTGTGCATGTGTATACATAATATATAAAGCAGGTATTTAATAAATAAACATAACATGCTTTATTTTATATTTATATATATATAAAATATATAATTTATTTACATATTTGCCAGAATGTACTGGATTTCCATTGTTTAAAATCCAAAATAGAAGCTGACCATTTCTTTTACCTCTGACAAGGGTGCCAAGCTGCCCAGTGGTCTTTTGAACAATTTTTCAGAGGATTAAAATTGTAAGAGTTGAAATCAGACATCCCCACCATGTCTTAGTAACTTGTGCCACGGCTCATTTTTTTCCTTTGCTGTTCTTTATCGTGTATTCCAACACTTTGTGAAAATCAACTGATTTATCTTTATCCTGTGAAGAATGGGAAGGTGATGGTATTTCCCTCGTAAGGGATGAGAGAAATTGAGTGAATTTTAGCCAAAGTAACACAAGTCTCTGATAGAATGGAAACGAAACTCTTTTGAAAATACACTGATTTCTTGCAGTGTTTCAGTGGTGGCTGTAAGAGCAGGAGGATGGCAGACACTGCACAGGAACAGCTGGGAGATTTGGGAACGGTGCTGGGGAGCTCTGTAAATAGAACCCTGTCAGCATGGAACACCAGTCAGCTGGGTTGATTCCTAAATCCCATGAGGCAAAACAGTTGTAGCATGGCAAACACAGCCTTACAACAGGCTTGGAATACAAACCAAAATTCCAGGGTGAAGCAAAGTCTTTCCTCTGCCTCCAAGCTACGGAACCCCTGGAGCAGCAAGGAAAAAATGACTTGAGGTACCTGCCTTGCAAACCCAGCAAGCAGCTTTCCATGAGATCATTCCCTGCAGTCTGGGCAGAACGTGTTGGATTTTTAATCCCAAAGGATACAGGAGGTTGCTGTGGGAGAGCAGGAAGAGATTGTGGACTTTAAGGGTGGGTCCCCGACTCAGGGACAAACAAGGAGCAGCCGTGGGTTGACTGCTCAGGAGCTGATTTGTTAACAGATGAACTTAAGTTACTTGTTTCTTCCTCTGAGGATGATTTTAGAGTTACTGCAGTGCTAAACCTCCCTCTAGAGTATTTCTGTATTTAAGACATTTGTCTTGGTTTTGTTTTATGGTGGAATCCATGACTTTTGTAATCAAGCAGTAATTTTAAAAAACCTGGGAAATTAGTGTGTGTGTGTATGGAAGATGTGTTTTTAAGACTTAGGACACTTCAACTTTTACGGAATTAGGATCTTTGACTTCTGTACTCCAGATCCTGTGAGGAGAGTTTAGTTTGTAATTAGCCCATATGCAGAAACTAGTTTTTTGGGGGTTTTTTTTAATCTCAGACTTATCTTTGGAAGGAATTCAGCTGTCATTCCATGGTTTCTCTGCAGAGAAACTTGCACTTGTAGTACATGAGTGGACTATGTTAGCATATTTCTTTTGGATAATCACTGGTGTTTTCTAAATGAGCTTTGGATTCATTAGGTAAAAAAACTCAGAGCGACACCTGTGTCTCAACCTGGATCATGAGGAATCACTTTAAGAGTCTTTGTTCCTTGCCATATCCCTGAAAAACCTCATATTTAGTGTGGGATGTGTGGAATGCCTGTGATTCCAGATGTACCTGGAGCCTGGACTGTTTTGTTAGTTTGTTTTAAATCTCAGACAGACTGACTTCCCATTTTTCGGGAGAGGATCCCGGTCGCTGCCCGGTGTGGAGATCATGCATATTGATGGCCTGGTGTGGTCCTGTCAGCCATGCTGGTGCACAATACAGCAACAGAACTTACTGCTGCCAGAAAGAAAACACCTGCCTGGTGCTACCTTTGGATTATGTTCTCCATTCAAGGCACCAGGATATCCATAAGGGGGGCAGGAAAATGAAGTGTAGGACTCGGTGGCTATTCAGGCCATTCTTCCCGACAAAGCATGGAGAATCAGTGGCCGTGAAGGCCACAAAGACTGATCTGCTCCATTTCATAAATGGTTAGGAACACCATTGTGAATTTTAGAATAACTTGTAGAGACAAGTTTGACAAATCAGGTGTTATAATGGGATTATTGATACTATTCTGCACTTGTCACAGTTCAACCTCTTAGTGCACGTTTCCCTTTTTTCCCCCAAACAAGAAGCTCTTTAGAATTCTCTATATTAAATGTCCGTTTAACATTTAATATAATATACTTTGCCTGCAACAAAGACTCTGGGTCTATGAGTGACATTCCAAACAATATTATCGTTGACCTCTTCTTTTTATGTAGATTTTGCATTCAGTTGTTCGTGTACTTTTCCGTCTCCAAGAAACACATGTCAGAACTTAAAGTGGGGGGAAAAAGTGGGATATCTGATTTTGGTCTTGTCTCACTGGCTGTTCTGTTAGAAGAAAAATGGAAATGCCCTACACTGCAGTATTAGTCCATTTAAAAAGAATTTTAAAAGGCAGCCTTTAAAAAATGCTAAGCTATCTGCTACAGTTTTTATGGAATTCTTTAGGTTAAAATAATATTTCTTTAAGAACAGAGGAGGACTGTCAGCTTCTATTTTCAGTGAAAACATCTAGTTCCTTATAAAGGGGCTGCTAAGCTTAGAATTACTCTATTCCTACAAAGAAAGCCCTTCATAAAGAAACCCCATTTTCTGCTGAACTGATGCAAGCAAGTTTCTCTGAGCCTGCTTTTAGCCTTTATTTTTCTTTCCGATTACTGTGCTCAGAAGCATCCAGGGCCTGGAATTTGGATCCTTGTAAGTGGTTCTGCTTGCAGATGAAAAACTTTATTCTTCAGGGCTGCTCTTTGCTTGGCCATTGAGCTCCACCAGTGAGCCAGGCAGTGGATCCTGCAGCCTGTGGAGTTGCCCGTGAGTTGCTTCTGTGGGCATCGTTTTTCCTCTGCTGCCTCAGTTTTTCTCGAGCTGCCTCAGCTCTTTCCTAACACATTGAACCCAGTCATCCTTCCCAGCAGCTGCTTTTCTTTTTCCTGGGATTTGAGAGGGCAGGCGAGTCACAACGCAAGGCTTTAAAAATAAGCACAGTGGAAACTTTGGGCCTCCGAAGTAGCAGCAGCACCAGCGCTGAGTCATGAGTCCGTGCCAGCCATACCCTGCCAAGGCTTCTCCACCTCTGTTTGGGTTCCTTTTCCACGTCTTCCCTTATATCTTGTCCTGGGAATGCAATACTCTTTCATTTCCTAGCTGTCCACCCCTCATGCACATCTCACATTCATCTCGGAGTTCTTTGGGTGGAGGAGATTCCTGGAGGTTGCCTGTTCAACCTCCTGGTCAAAACTGTAGTTTTGTGAGGCTCTCATCCCTATTAAACTTGGAAAATCTTTGGGCATCTTGATTCCCAAACAGCATCCCTCAGGAAAAACTGGTCTTTGTTCTCTGGGCTGTTTGAGAGCCCAGGCCCTACCTGAGCTACTTCCTTGGCTGTTTTCCTGCTCTGTTTTCCCTGGTAATGGCTGTGCCATGTTCTCCTCCCAGCTGTTGGGTTGGTATCAGTTCCTCAGGAAATGCATCCTGGTTTGCAGGCCACTGCTGGACATGACTGTGCAGGGATCTACAAGCAGTCAATATGCCCAGGAATGCTCTGGATGTGTGTTGGGGGGTGTTTGCTTGGGGATTTTTGAATCCCCAAAGCTTCTAGGTAAGAAGGCAAATATTTGGTGCATGAACATCACCCATCATCCTGTCCTCGTATTTTCTAGCAGGCCATAAACAAGTCAAAAGCTGTTCATATCTCTTAACTTTCTTATGCCTTGATTTGCATTTCTGCACCTTCTCTGTTAGCCCTGCATTTTTTCTGGAGCCATCAAATGAAAAAAAATCCAACATAACTCTGCCTCTTTGTATCCAACATAACTCTGCCTCTTTACCTAATAAGCACCTTCTCTGTTACAATCAAAAGACCATAACTTAGGGAAACCCAGCAATCACTGGTTTGCCTGAAAATGGTGCTCAGGAAGTGTAATTAAAAGGAAAATGGTTTTAAAAAAATAAACCATATTGAGAAAAGGTGTGGAGAGTTTCATTCTTTGTATAGTTCAGTTGGTTAATTCAACTGAGTAAATTTTCTGCAATTCAGCTGGTTCAGCTGGTTGTCAGATGTTGGGCACACAGAGGTAACTCGTAGGAGTTGGTGTTCCTTTCTTCTGTGGGACTTTGAAAAACTGTTTGTTTGCACCTTCTGCACAGTAACTAAAGTGGTTTTGGGCTATGTGTGACTCTATTTTAGGGAGTGACATTTCTGAAAAGTTATTCTTCCTGTTCATGTTTCTCAGACCACATTACCTTAATTTTACTAATGAAAAAGTTTCCATTGGTTAAATAAAAAATTAACAACAACAACCAAAAAAACTCGTTTTATTCACTGTTCAATAGTTAAACACATAAACTTGTGTTCACACTGTAAAAAGGCCTGAACATGGGTTTGCAGGAGCAGTCTGTCATCCTTTCCACTCTAGAGCAATTCCTGACCCCAGGGATCCAGATTTCTTGTTGGACCCTCAGGAGTTCATTAGATGGATGTAAGGAGAACTGGGCAGAGCTTCTTGGCTACTGAAGCTATTTGTCTTAGAGGATTATTTAAAGGGTACAGTAGATGTGTTCTTAACTATTTTTAAAAACTATACTCCCTTCTTCCTCTTTGCAGCCTTGGAAGGTTGCTTTCAGACCTGGATAAACCAGGACGTGTTGACAGCTCAAAAAAAAAACCCCAACAGAGAATGTTTAAGTCATATCTCCCCATAATGATTATTCAGTGTCAGACCCTGCATCCACAGTGGGTGACTTGTCCAGTTTTATACAGAGAAAGGCCTTTTACCAGCTTACACTCCCAAAAAAAAAAAAAGAGGAGGGAGAAAGGAAACCCATCAACTTTTAGATCCCAGGGATTATTTCTGAGAGTTCTACAAACTGCTGCCTCAAACATTTATTGTTCTGTTTTACAGTGTGTGTGGTTAGCAGTGAAGCTGTGCTGGGTCATTCCCTTCCACATCGTTTTAGAAGGAATAAATAACAATATTTGAACATCTTGGTGCTTTAGATGAGGGAAAATGCTTGTCCAGTTGGATTCTGGAAAGATACAGGTGGCTGGCATCCCATATAGAGGAGGGGCTCCACTTGATTACTGGATTGGTGCTGTCCTATTTTAGTAGTGTTTGGTTGTATCCTGTTGGTTATTCATTAACTTACTCATTAATCAGTTATCATTTTTTCCCATGGAAAATAAAATAAGTCAGTGCAACAAGCTTTGTATTGGGAGATTTTCAGATATTTAAAAATAAATTCTGTTTTATTTAGAAAATATATTAAAATGTGGCTTGATGGGTAAGTTAGTGACATCATCATCAGTAAACATTCATGAAGGGGAAATCCAGCGTAGGTATAGGGCAGGAGCAGAACGTTAACATCGATTTGCATTTTCATTTATAGATGTAAAACATTCTTTTCAGTCACCAGAGTTGTGTTGATGATGGTATAGAGTTATTCCTGCTATCCCTTTTTTAATTTTCAATATTACTCCATGTTTTCTGCTAGGCAAATAGCCTGCCTGCTGCTCATTTCTCTAGCAATATACTGTGCACTGCCTTTTGCAGTTTAAAGGGTAGTTTGTCGTATTTTCAACAAAAATAAAAGCATATTTCATACTGGTTGCAAACAGAAACTAATTGAGTAGGAGGAAGCCTACAGATTTATGAAAAAAACATCTCAGCACTGGTTTTCTTAGCTCTGCTTGTGTCCAAATATGGCTTAGAGCTTTTTTTTTACCTTCACAAGGCATAAAGAGGTAATTTAAAAAAAAAATAAAAATACCAAAGGCTGGTCACATTTTTTGAGATGTGAAATTTGTGAGCTCCTGGGTTTCCTGGATTTATTTCTCTTCAGGATGCCAGGTACATCTGTGTTTCCTTTTTGATTGTCTATCCAAATAGGCTGGCCAAAAATTTGCATTTTTCCTATCACATGGGGTTTTCTTGTATTTATAGCAGTGTCTTGAAAGATATTTTCTGTCTCATGTTGGCTTTCTGGTTTTGTTTTGCCTGATAATTTATGTTCACTTAAGGTAGAGCAAAGCATCTCTATGAATGCCTTCCAGTAAATGTGGTTGGGGGTGGAATTTGTAAGCAGGATTATTTTTTCTGTGTTCATAAAAGTGAAAAATGGAGATAATACACTGTGTACCTTTTCAAAAAGAGTTTTCTATTTTACAGCTGTTACCAGGTGTAATGATGGTAAAATTCTTTATATAAGAATAATCATATGTGCTGTTATAATTTATATATATAAATACTCCAGTAAGGATATTTGGTGAAAATTGAGGGGGGAAAGCAAATTTTTGGGTTATTGCACCCGCTTTTAGGGCTTGGGTTTTGAAAAGATGCTGTAAATATGCTCCTGCTGCTGTGAGGGGGTAGGAAATCCTGCAAGGCCGTAACTCACTGCTCTGGCATCCAAAGTCTGGGAAGTGAAGACACCCCACAGCCACGACCAAGTTTATCAATTGTTCCTCAGAGTTGGGAGCAAAAGGTTTTCTCCCAAATGGTGGCCAAGGGAGGCTTCTCTGAACATCCCAAAGTTCCTTTAAACACAGTTTTCCGTTTGTGATGTTTCCCCTTTAAATGAAAGGTGTGGAGGTCTGTTCAGCAGCTGCTTGACCCTTGCTGCCGCTTAAAAGGGGTCACAGAGAGTCAGAAACAGCTGGAATACATCAAAATGCTTATTTCTGATTATTCTTGTAGGCTGCAGGTCGTGTGTTAGACCTTTGAGAAGCAAAATCCCCCTCACATAACAAAACGTGGAAATGTGATCCAAGGTGCAGGCAGCTTCTGGAAAGTCTCCTGTAGAAGGTTTTTGGTTGAGGATTCCACCAAGAGTTCTTAGAAATACCTTGAAGAAATATTGAGATGTTGCTAAAACTACCTTGTGCCACTTTTTTTTTCCCTGCAAAGAGCTCTGTACCTGTTCCATGGAAAAAGAACAAAAAACATACGGAATATGAATATACGTGGTAGAAATATATCCTCTTTTCCTCCAAATAACGAAGAGTTTCGTGATCCTTGGGACTCCAAACAGCCAATATTCTGTGACTGAAGATTAGGAAGTGATAATTCTTGGCTTCAAAGCTGATTTCCTCTCTAGCAATAATTACACATCAATAAATGGTAAAAATTCTGGGGTTGAGGTGGATGGGTGGTATTTACTTTTTTAGCAGCGGGTCTTGTCACTGGCTTTGTGGTGACCTTCACGCTTGTGCCATGACTCCTTGGTTTCTTTAAACTCCTTTCTGCAGAAAAATCCATGAGAAAAAGGGTTTTTGCTGTGTGTTAGTAAATTGAGCTCTTGAATCTTAAAAAAAAAGCCCCCTCACACTACATGTTTTGCAAATTCATATGGCTTATCCACTGTTTTTGTTTGGGTTTTTCCCCTGTGTGTGTCAGGTGTTAAGAAATGAGGCAAAGAACTTGTAAAGGAGAAATGCTGCAAACAACCTCCTGGGAAATAATTTCAGTTCCTAAAACGTGTGTTCTTTTTGGGAAGCTGCAGAGCTGAAGCGAGGCTCAGCTTCCAAATGCAGATACTGAATGTAGCTAAATTTGAGTGGTATCGTTAAAAATAAAATACTCTCTGCTTCACAAACATTTCTTTTCACTGAACAGTGATATTTTTCTTTCTAAGCCAGCTGTAAAATTCCACCACCTCCAATCCTCCCAGAGTTGTATATAACAGGAATAAACAGATTTACTCTTTCAGCCACTTTCTGATGTCGTGTTTGACAGAGTCTCTCCCTGATTATTCTTACAGTTTATCCAGGTTCAGGAGCGTGAAATGTTTGCTGATTCATGGCAGGATTAGGATGTGCTGAGGAAGCAGTGCTGGAATGTAGCCTTGGTGGGAGCAGGGATGTGGCCTGGCTGGCTGATGGAATCAGCCTGTGTGTTCAGCAGGGATAGGGCCTGTGGGAATTCTGTTCTGATATATTCAGTGAATTTTCAGGGGTATTTTATTTTTTTTTTTCTCATAGTATCTAAAGGTTTGAGTGTTCAGCACATTTAAAAAGCATTTTCACTAAAGATAAAGAGAACATATCAGTGAGTGTATACCCAAGCCTGTCCCATAATTTTGTACAGTTTTCCTTTATTTGGAGTTAGGATTGAAAGCACAGTGGCTGCTCTTCTAGAGGTATGACCTCTATTCTGCTCAGACTTGTGAGGCTGAAATTCACTTTGCTTTACCAATTTCAGGGAAAAATCCTCAGGAACTCGCTTGGCTGCTGCAACTGAGTCACTTGTAGGTGGTTTTGTGGGCTGTAAATCCCACTGCATGCGGGGTTTCAGGGAGGCCACTCATCGTTTTTGATATGTCAAGTGTTTAAATCCATGACCACGGGCTCTTGATAGGATCAGAGATATTTTTCCACCATTTAAAATTAAGAGCCAACCCAGCCTTGAAATAAACTGGTGAATTGTTCAGCCAGCCTTTATTATCCAAGAAATACTTGTGCCTTCCACTGGTGTGTATCTGATTAGGATGTGTTTAATCGTAGTGTGTTGAGTGCAGGAGATTTCCTTGTAATGAAAGATCTTTTTCCTTCTTTTTGAAATCAGCCTTCAACACAGGAATTGATGGATTATTGAGGTATTAATGCTAAGTAATTATTCAGGTACTGAGGGAGACCTTCCTCTCTTGCTGAAGAAAGCACTTTGGTTTGCCAGCTGATAAGCTACAATAAATAGCATTTGTACAGCATCAGTGTGCTCCATTGATTTGGGCTTTTTCTATCTCAACTTTTTCAGTGTTTTCCGTCTCTAGCTGTACTGCCAGCTGTCTCCCCACTCCAAATTATACTGTCCCCAGTTCTGTAAACACCAGAGAAAACCACTTTTATATTAAATTCCTTTCCCTGTGTAAGTGGTCGATGGAGCTGGTAACCAAGTTACTAAAGAATCAAGAGCAGAGGAGCTTTTAATTAAATATAATTTGGCAAGGTGCCCAGAAATTTCCCTGTTGTGGGAGTAGGGAATGACAAACAAAATGAAGAGCTGCCACTGCTGCCTTTCGGAGTGTCTGGAAGATGTATTTGCTTGGACGTGCAGATCCACTACCAAACAGTAATAAAAATAAAAATCCACTGAGCAGTTCCAGTGCCAAGGTGACCTTGTGCAAGTGGTTTTTGTAAGCTCAGGATGAGATGAGATCAGATTTCACAGGAAGCAAAAGAATGGGATACAAACCAAAATCCTGCATGGTTTTAGGATATTTTTTTAAGCTGAGAAGCAATTTAGTGCCATGAATTGCCCCTCATTTACATCAGGACCACACGATGCCACATTATTTTATAATTATCCCTGCTTGCATGTGGGATCATTAAATCATTCCTGTTCCGCTGCTAAGGTGGATTTCTGTCTGTGTCTTTTTAGGTGGTGTCTTTGCTTTCATGAATCTTGATTTTTCAGCAAGCTTTGCCATAGGTGATTTTTGGTCATCCCTGGCTTTTCATGCCCACATATTAAATATCTTATATTGCTGGTTTCAGCGAATCCTCTTTTGCTGTATTCAGTGTTGTGATTTCAGTCCCCTTGTGGGTAGATCATCCCTGCCTTTAACCAGCACTGTATTTAACTTCTCAATCTGCTTTTCTGTCTTCCCTTCCCAAACAAATTAGATTCTAATTTGGAAAAGAGGGAGATGTCATGTTTCTCAGTGATGATTTTTTCATGTTTTGTGTATGTTTTGATTCGTTTTTGCCTCTATATTAATTCCAGAATGTCTTTCTCAGTTGTCAAAGTACGAAAATCCCATATGTAGCAATGAAATGACTTGAACTAAGACTTCCTTCCAATATTTATGGAAATATTTGATACAGAGCATTTTTCCGTTTAATTTTTTACACTTAAACTCCTTGTTTGTGAAGCTTTAAAGCACCAAGCCCTGGTGTATTAACTTTCCACAAGGTTTTAGTTCACTTCTCTCAATCTCTTGCCTATTCTGCCCTCAGTGTTCCTTTTGTGTGCCCCTGATTTGTGCAGCTGCCAGGTCACACCGAACGCTGATTTACCCTGCTTATTGGTGGGTTTATTTGTGTTGCAAGTGCTTCCAGGTAGGCAATCTGTTTGCTTCAGTGTTTGTGGAGCCCTAGCTATGTACATTTGCAGCAATATATAAATGTTTTCTAATGACCCTGCCCTGGGGAAGTTAATAAGTCACATCAGAGCCGAGCTTGATGTGTTGTGTTCAGAAACATGCAGTTTATTTAAAGAAAAATGGGCTAAAAAAAGGTTGCAGTGGAGAGATGAGCCCAGACTACAAATTTGAAGCTTGCCCTGGGCTAAATAAAAGTTGTTTTTTAAAATCCATTATCTACCAATGCTGATTTAAATATGAATGCAGTTCACTTTGGTTCTGATTCTGTTTCAGATCTTTTTGAACCAGATTTCATTGGCTTTCCTTAGCAGAAATTTGCTCTAGATGTGTTTGCTTAAAACAAGACTTGAGAAAGCCCATCTGCATTCTCCAGGCTCTGTGTCAGCACTGGCTTCTTTTTGGCTTCAGGCATTCCTGTGAAGAGCATTTTCCTTTGCAAAACCATGGAATTTTAAACACACTTTGGCCAGTGTGTAAAATACAGTACCAAATGAAGTTAGTTTTATTTTTTTCTGAGTGATCTATTTAATTTCCCTGCTTGATCTCAGTTTTAAAGCTTTATTCACATCTTTGTGTCTGGGATTAATTTGACTTGGCACACTGCAGTGTCTCTGTCTCCCAGGAGCAGCTGATAATTTACAATGAATTTCTTTTTCCTCTTCTCCCTGTGACTTGTAGCAAAGGTTTTTCTCTGCACAGCTCTGAATAATAAGCCAAGAGCATATTAAAAATATTTTAAGAATGAATAACTGAGTTACCTGCAATGACTGGAAACCCAAACATGACTCACCTTGTAATGAGTCCAGAACTGTTATTTACCAGAACATCTTCGGTTTGCAGCAGAGAAACCTTTGAATAATGAATGGTGGCTCTATCTGCGTAGCTCTGCAGAAAATGTTGGGCTGGAGGCCTACAGTGAAACAAGGAGTTGACAAACGTGTGTTAATTATATCCTAAATTAATCATATAATTCTATGCCAGGAGAAGGAGAAAATGTGTTTTCTTTTAGGTATAATAATGATGGAAATAAGGAAAAGCAGCGATTTGGAACCGACTTTTGAAAGATAATTTGTTATAATTTTTTATTACTGCTTCCTTTTCTTATTTTTTTAAGTGCCTATTAATTTTTGGAGAAGGCTGAGGCTGATGTGAGTGCCTGTAAGGGCCTGTGTGTTACTGGGCCGGGTGAGCATGAGCTGGAGCTGTCCCTGGCTGTGTAAATCACCAAGTGTCCTTTAATCCCATGGATTTGGCAAGGAATTGCAAAAGAGGAGGGGGAGGAATGTCTGTGTTACCATAAAATCATAAAATCATGGAATGGTTTGGATGGGAAGCAACTTCAAAGCTCATGGGCAGCGACACCTTGTGTTATGCCAGGTTGCTCCAAGCCCTGACCAGGCTGGCCTTGGACATTCCCAGGGATAGGGCAGCCACAATTTAGGGATGTTCACCCGGTGATGTACCCGTGGGGTGTTGGAGAAACACAGTCCTGAGAGGGAAAGCGAAAGCAGCATTGTGGCATCTCAGTGATGGGATTTCTGGTCGTGGTTATGGGAGTTTTGGGCAGCAAAAATGTCCTGGGGAGAAGACTGTGGGTTGGACTCTACTAAAGCAGGCTGGATTTGTTCCCCCTTTAGTGAACAGTATTGTCTCTGTCCTCCTGTTTATATCCTAAATGCTTTTTGTCCTTCCATCAGTGTTGTGAATACCTGGAACAGAAGACCGATAATAATTAGTCTCTAAAAGCTACTAAATGAAAGAGCAGAACTATTAGTAAAATCCAATTACGTACCATCCTATATTAAGCTGGTAGTGGTATTCTCATATGCCAAAACCAATGGCATGGCCTGCAGGCATGCTTTAATTAAAATAGGAAATGTGTATGTTATTTTAGCCGTGCTTGTGCTCACTATTTTAACTCTCTCTGAAGTTCCCGATTATTTTCCTGAGCCAGTATAAAGTTCAGTCTCCGAATAAACCCCGTCCTGTAGAGGCTCAGTGAATTGCACCTGACAGTGAACAAGGATTGGCAATCCAGAGGGAGTTTGCAGTAAATCAGGGAATGTTCCTGGGGCTGTCGAAGGCTTCCTCTCTCCCAGAGTTACCTCCAGAGCTCGAGTGAGTGTTGGCAGCAGCAGAGCTGAGAGCAACCAAAAAAGTGTCAGGGATGAAGATCTACGATAAGCACAGATGGAAAGAGCCAGATACAGGAAAGAAAACAAAGGAGCTGGGGGGTGGAATTTTGTCCCTGGTGAAAGAAGAAGTGAATGGTGAAGAGCTGTGGAACAGCATAAAAAATGAGATTATGGCAATGGCTGATGAAGTTTTGTTACCAGGCCAAGACAAAGAAATAGAGGTGGGAAGTGTTAGAAATTGAAGGGGGAAAGAAAAAAAAGAGATTGACGAGATCGACCAGACAGTTGGTGTTGAGAATGGAAATACAGAAATGCCTGGGTGGGGTAAGAAGGGTCAGAAGAGTGTGTGGAGAAAAACTGAGTGGTATGGCAAGGTAAGAGAAGCCTGAAGTGGAGCAGTGGAATCCAAGATGTCAGTGCTGAAAGAGAAGTGATAATTGAGAACACAAGCTGGGAGGGCGAAAGATATTTGGAGGATGTACAGAGTGCCCAGAAACCAATAGGTAGGCTGATCCCAGAGGAGATTCCTACAGGAAAGAGGGAGAGAGAACAGTGGAGTTACTGGAAATGCAAAGCACTCAGTATCTTGGCAGAAAAAGGGAGAATATGAATCCTGGGTGTCACAATAATCCTGGAGGAATTCCAGCCGGGCAGGAGATATGATAAAGGCTGTGCACATGTGATGAACACATGAGCAAGAGTCTCCAGAATTTATCTGTAAATTCTGTTGATTGAGGAAAAGTAACAATAATATCACTGATGGAAGGAGGGTTTGAGTAAATCGCTTTAAAATAATGTCAGAAACTGCCCAAGAAATTCTTTTGAATTCAAGTTCGGTGTAAAGTTGTTGGTATCTGAATGGAAATGAAGTGGTGATGGAAATGGAGCCAAATTTCCATCAACTGGGAAAACAAAGCATGTGGGCTTTGGAAACTTGCTTCAAGGATTAGGGGATGTTGAGGTGAAGCAAAAAGAAGCATAAAAAAAAAGTTCTGAAATGCTATACTTGTAAAATTAAAAAAAAAACGCAACTGCCTCCTATATAAACTTTCATCTTTCCTAATTCAAATTACAGGGCTGGAATCGGGTGAAAACCTTTGAAGGAAAGGAGGTGTTGGTCTTTAAATATGGATTATCCCTAACGCTGCTCCTCTAAATTATATTCAGCAAACTTTGAGGTCCACTCTGATGGACGTGTCCTTCTTTGAGGAATGAGGGAAGATTTTAATTTGATTTCATTTTTATTTGAGCAAGGCTGACCAGCTTGTTATTTCTTACTTTATTTTCCCGATACCAGCTGTAGAAACCTGGTTCCTTTAGAATCAGAGTCACAGACTGGAATGGGTTGGAAGGGACCTTGAAGCCCATCCAGTGCCACCCCCCTGCCGTGGGCAGGGACACCTTCCACTAGCCCAGGCTGCTCCAAACCCCATCCAGCCTGGCCTTGGACACTGCCAGGGATCCAGGGGCAGCCACAGCTTCTGCAGTAATAGTGAGAATAAAGAATTCAGCTGTGGAGCTGAATCCTCAACCTGTGTAAAAGTCAGTGCTAATGGCACAGGTTGTTTATCTGTGACAGCTCCTGACCCATTAATGCTGCTCTGCATCCATTTAATACCTGGTGTTCTGTGGGAAGGGAAAGTCCTGCCCTTAGAATTATAATTAGTCACGCCTAACTTATAATTAATAAAGTTGCAGGCTGCTGGTTAGTTGGATCACGTTTATTTGCCTACGGTATTTTTGTGTCCTACTGAGTCCTGGGATTGAGTGGGAAATCAGGAGAGCTGATTTATCTAGATGAGTACTTAGGTGGAATTTGGGAGAGGTGAAAAGCATTTGATGTAAAAATGGGTGATTCAAGCCATAGGCTTGAAGAAGTGTGCTTGAAGAAGTATAAGAAACATTTTAGTAGTTTTTAAGGATAAATTTTACATCCCTTTCATCAGTGTATTTTAGTAAAATACGTTAAAACTAATAATCACTGGAGGACTGAAGTGGAGGAAATTCATTGTTTTAGATCCCACATTTGTTTTTTACTTATTCTGTTGCCAAGATGTGGAATTGGAAAAAACTCTGCCAGAATCCAGGCTCCCAGATAACCCGATGACGTCCTGCCCATCTTCCCCGAACTTGCCGCTTGTGCCAGCGCTCCCACTGGAGCGGTGCATTACAGCTGAAGGCGAGCTGCCCTCTCTCAGCTGCTTTGTCCCGCGGCAGAATACAAGGAAAATGCAGAATAGGATGAAGAATACATTTCCTGGGCTCTGAACTCGGGCTCTGACCCCTGCTATCCGCGCTCCGTTAGGATCCTTGCAGGCATCTCCCGGCTCGGCGCGGCCCGGCGAGGGGATGTGTTGCTATCTTCCGTTCACATTCCCTCCCTTCTTTCTCTTGGTTTGTTTTCCACATGACTGGGAAACAATTGCTTCTTCCACATGGAGCCCTTCTCCCATTCCTGGGAAAATAGCAGGGAATGGGGAGCATTTGCATAATCGTCTTTAGTGCTATTGTGGGCGGGCTTTGGATGCCGGCACGGAGTTGCAGACTGGCCACCTGTCCAGAACAAATGAACTTAGCTTTTGTATAACGTTATCTGGTTTTCCACAGTGTTATTTTTGTGTAATGAATAACTCGATTAAAATATTATAAAACCCCATCATTCAGTAAATGTTTGCGTTGGGTTTAAATCCCCCCTCGCAGGGGTGGGGAGGGGGACAGCGTTTCCTCTCTCTTTATTAGCACAACTATATTTTCAAGCTGCCTCTGACATAGTTTTATAACTGCCTTTGTGAAATTATCCTCATGAATATTAATTAGGGGTGTGGGAAGAAAAAAAAAACCAGCCCCAAACCTCAAAATGATTTGCATTCATCCTTGTATAAATGATAAATTAAGTGTTGTCTAATGTTTTCTAATGGTCCATTTCACCTATGTAAAACAATTAATTAAACAATTGGGCTCTTAGGGAAGGAAGAAGAGGAGGGTGCTGAGGACACCACCCCTGCCAGGGCTTCAGCACGAGAATTAAGCTTGTTCACTATTCACATATTTGACTTTCGCATGTCTCGGTGTTAGTCGTTGATCTCTGGTACCCCTGTCACTGAAATCATAACAAACTAATTCTAATTTCCGCTTTTAAAGGGAAAAAAAGAGACAGTGTGTTCCTGTGGGTAGGTTTGGGGCTTTTGCCAGCCAAGGTGTGGGAAGGACAAACCCTGGGTGCCGCATTTTACTGCACCTCAACCTTTGCCCCAAGACTGAGTTTCGATTGCTGCGTTGTGAGAAAGCAGAACAAACCCTTCCGTACTTTGTTTTGGCCATAAATAACATGGAGGGTAACCTGGACAGTAAGATTTCTATATTGCCCATTTTACTTTCATATTTGTATCTTTTACTGCCCATATTAAAAAACAACTGGCCAAAGTTTGGCCAAGTAATCATTGCTGAATTACGATTCAGAGGGACGTGGTTTTATTCTTCCCTTGCATTTCTCTTTCCCAGGGCAGTTAAAGGTAAGGGCTGCATTGACCCAAAGCACATTATTGTTATTTTAACTGTGCTTTTGAGCCCTTTCTCAGCTCAGCAGGGGCCGTGGCATTTCTGCTTTGCTGTTTGGTGGCAGCAGATAAGAGGATGGGAGTTTCTGTCAGTCAGCAACTGCTCTTGAAATTACATTCCTGAGACAAGAACATCCACCACGGACATTGTCCTACCTTGTTTGGCTTCTGTCTCATTCCTGGTGCACGTGTCCCATGGATTGGGTCCAGAGCTCCTCCTGCTCTTTTATTCCCCTTAGCAGTCATTTGGGAATGCTTGCAGTGAACACTGTACATTGCTGTGATTGATTTATGTGTCAGTGGTAGCCGCTCTGGAATATTATTGGAATTATTACGGAATTTGGTGTGGAAACTGCTCAGGAAGATGGCTGATGAGTCCTTCATGTAGCTGTCAGTCAGCAGTGGTGGTTTAAAACAAGCTGGGAATATCTGCCAAAGAATCTGCCATGGATCTTTAGCCGAGGGAGACCATTATAATCAGGCAGTTGTGTTTTCCTGGAATAAAAAATAATGTCATTACAGGCAGCAAGGAATAAATATTGAATGTCTGCAAATTAAGAAGTTTAAAGCCGAGCCTTCCTACTTCAGCAGTTAAAATTTGCAGATCCCTTTTCATTTTGTGCGAATGGATGATTTGTAGATGTATTTGATAAAATTATGAGTGCTGTTACTATAACCCAGTTAAAAAAAGAGCTTTTTTGTTTGATTTGCAATCCCTGCTAAGGTTTGTAAACCCTGAGCTGTGAAAGGTGTGTTTTCTCTGCCTGAAATGTGGTGTTTAAAACCCAGCAAACCAGTGAATTGGAAAATGGGAGCATGTTGATGAACTGGACATATTTTTTTAATCTTTTGCTGTTTTTTTCCTGCTTTGCCTCTCTCTGCTGCAATAACTGGGAATTGATTTCACATTTTATACTCTCGCCCACTGAGTGAAGACCTGAAAGTTCCCTAATTCGTAGCCTAAGTTTCTGATTTACAGTTGTGGATCAGAGCAGTGTTGATGGGAGCATTTCTCCAGATATGACTGAATTTGGAGGATTTAAAGTCGGGCTGTCGAGTGCAATCCGATCCCTTTCGCCATTACTTATTGATGAGGTTTCCTAGGCTTTCCAGTTGTCAGCTCGCTGATGGAGCTCCAAGATTTAGGATGTTATGTGGGTATGGGAATCTCAGTCTTTGTTTTCTGATTAGGAGCCTGACCTCTGGTACCTCATTTTAACATTAGAGCGGACTCTGGTGAATAATGGTCTGTGTTGAAAGTGCATCCAGCTGGAATTGCGTCTTGGGATGGGGGCAGGGGGGCCTGGAATCTTTGGATGCCATCATGAAGCAATTAGACAAGCTACTTAATAATTTATAGCTTGCTGTCTTAAGGGTTCTAAGCGTTTTGACTGAAGAGGGTTTTGTTTAACCTTGCAGGGCTCTCTGTGAGGCCGAGATTGAGCTTAGAAATGATTTTCCTTTGAAGAGTGGCCGAGAATCCAGAGCCAGATGACTTTGTCATCTATTAATTAATGCTTTGTCTTGCTACTTAAATATAAGAGTTTGGTCAGACCTCTCAGAGCTTCGGTGTGTTGTGAATACAGAAAAACCTTTGGGAAGCAGAAGGCAAACAACAGGACTTTCTTGCAAATCTCGTTGTTCTTAAAATTTTTTCTGTTGAATTTGCTTGTGACTTGGTAACCTTTCAATGTTCTTTCACCTTAAATATTAAATATAATAATTTATTATAATATTTACAAAAAATATAATATTATACTAGAAAAAATGTGATGCTGGGGAAGGGAGGAAAGCAATTGCATATCTATGAAATTTCAGTAATCTTGGTGTAATTTCAGTATTCTTGGTGTTTATATGAGTGACTTAGAAATTACATAGACAGCTTCCAGCAAAATAACTTCTGGTAATTCAATATTTAACAGAATAGTGATATTCCCAGTCTTTGGTGCATCAAAGGAAGAAAAACCCACCTGGGTTTTCAGGTGCAGGAGAATGAGGGGCTCTGTTTGACTGGAAATGTACGAAGGCCAAGAACCAGAAACAAAGTGCAGAGCTCCTTATACAAAACACTGTCTGTAGGAGCTGACTCCACTGGCACTCCTGGACATGTTATAAAATTAAAAAGTTAGGAGACATTTCTAATGATAGTCTGTCAAGTATTTGTCTGGAGAAGAAAATATTTGTTAAATATATTGCTGATATTCTTGGATGTGACTGTTTCATCTCCTGTCAATGTGCAGCTGCTTGAGGTATATAAATATATATCTAAAGATATACTTAAATATAATAAGTATATACATACAGATGCTGGGAGATATTTTGATGACCAGATTCTATAGCTGGGGGGTTTTTTTGCTTATTTCTGTTGTTGTAAGGATATTATTCAGGGTTTAGACCTGTATTTTCTTTCATGTTGCTTTGAATTCAATTCTGAAGAGTGGCACAGTTCCCTGAATTAGAGTGTGGGCTCATTTTCCCCTACATTATTCTGTGTGTTCCCTTTTTGCCTTCAAACTCATCTGTTTTTCCAAGGACTCTTCACTTTGAGGGAGCTTCCTTGCACAGCGTCTCTTGCAGTATCAATGTTAAATGTAATTGTTTTCCCCTAAAAACAATTTATTTCTCCCTGCTAACCCTGTGGGTGCACTTAATAGAACCCTTTGGATAATACTATTTCTGCTTTAAGGACTGAAGTTCGCAGTTGTCCCCTTCCCTTCAGCTCACCTGCTTCATATTTCATAGGAATAATTTGCGGTTTGCTTGTGCAGGGCTATTCCTGTTGGAATAACCTTGTTGTTGCTAATACTTACCCATGGAAGTTGCAGATTTCTTTTTCCCCTGTTATCGTTTTAGACACAAGGAGTAAAAATAATATCTACTGATCTCTGCAAAGTGGAAGCTGCTGCTCCATACAAGACAGGAATTCGCAGTACTCGTCAGGGCTTGGCTTTGGGTGCCTAATACTCATTTTTCTGCAGTGTGAAGTAGTGCAACTTCACGTAACTGCTGTGTAATCTTGGATTAAGTTAAGGAGTTGATGTGCTGAGATCAGTGAGGTGAGGACTGACGTGGTCTCATTCCCTCCTGGGCTCGCTTCATTTGCATTATGTTAATCTTTGCATATAATTTTTTGCCTCAAACTTGAGTAGTTGTTGTTGCATTTGATTTTGGGAGGTTTTGGTCTCTGTCCTTCTGCCTGGCCTGATGTTACAGCGTGCTGACCATACCCAGGGCACTGGTGCTCCCAGAAACCACAGTAGAAAAATCTGCTGCAATCTGCATTTATCTCATTTAATTTGCTGATCTGAAACTATAATCGAGGACTTCCATTTATCTTTGCAGCAAAACCTTGTGCTGCACAAGCTGGACAAAACCACCTGAGGTGTTGTCTCTTAACACTCATGTGTGAAATACAAACCTGGTTCCAAGGAACTCATTTCAGTGCTGTACTTGGCTAATTTTATGTTGAGATACATTTGTTAGCAGCACAGACTTTGAATTTCATGCTTCTCTGGTTTATTTTATTAATACATGAATAAACTTGTGGCTCAAGAGCTTCCGTTGTAACTATCAGTAAATACACAAATAAAAGATTGCCTTTGCTGTTTTAAGAATAAGAACCCAAAGAAACTTGGTCCAAATAATCCTAGTTTGAGCCTTTGCTTTTTTAAGGATAAGAACCCAAGCAAGTTGGTCCAAATAATCTTAGTTTGCAAGGATTTCAGTCTTCCCTTTTTTTTGCCCTCCTTTTTGTTTGTTTGGTTTTTTTTTTTTTTAATCTGCTCTGGAAGCGGTTTGGGAATTTTCCAATTTTGAAAATAGAATAGGAGGACATCACATGTCTCTGGTGAAAAATTAGCCCACGATCCATTCAGAAAGCAGAAAAATTATCAACACACCAATCTGAAGAGATGGCAGAGATTTTTGTCCTTCTCCTCCACTCTCAGCCTCCTTCGGAATAACCCCACACGAAGGACCCCACGCTTCTCTGCGCCTTCATTTTCATCACGACAAAGCTTCGTACAAACCCCACAAGGGCTGGGAAGGTTCTGACACAGAGTGAGGGGAGCCAGAAAGTGCCCAGTTCAGAGGAAATGCACCATATGCTTCCCAATCCCGAGCTGCCAAACTCAACCCCGTCCCTATTGTGTCGGCGCGGTAGAGACCAGATGGTTCCTTTCCCCCGGCGCCGGGCACTGCCTTTGCTCACTCGTTCTGTTTGTCTGGTAATACCAAATCCACGAGTTTCACGTGTGAAATAGATGTATAAATCTCTACAGAAAAACTTCCTCTGGGTGGACCTGTACTTAGCAAACGTTGAGCCTGAATAAATCCGTTGTTTTAAGCTCCCTAAGACAAGCTTTCCTTCTCTCTCTGGGTTTTCTGAGCAGAGATTGACTTGATGATTTTTTGTTTTTCTGAACTGCTCCTGTTAAATTCTTTCTTAAATGAGCAGGAAGAAATGTTCTTTTTCTTTTTTTTTTTTTTCATGTGAACAGAGTCAAACTGAGTTGGACTCTGATGTTCTTGGCAGCTCTTGTAGAGTTGGCTTGCCTTCTAACTTCAGAGAAAAATTGCTTTCTAATAGACTGTTTTTCCCCTTAGTGAGTGCTTTGGCACCTGTATCCTGAGTTATGGAAGGGTTCCTTTTTTTCTACAGATGTTTGAACGTGAACACAACCTTTAACATCTTTACATTATTGCTGCCAGCTTTTCTGTCCTGTTGAAAATAGAGGTTTTTTTCTAAAAAAATAATATCCTTGATTTAAGGTACTACCATACCTGGAAACAGCAAATTTACCCTACAAAATGGTAGTAAAGGCACTTTAAGATGGCCAAGATATTACTTAAACTTGTTTTTACAAAAATTACTTAATGTTGTTTGCATGACTGTGTTCTACAGCCCTAAATTTTGCTTTAAACCTCTGCTACTGTTTGATTTATAAAGGACAAAACAAACCCACGGCAAATCCCTGGAAATATAAGGCAATACTTTAAAAGTTCAGCTAAAGTAGCGAGGATGTCACATCCTGTGTCCTGTAGGGTCTGCGAGGTGTTAAGTGCTGTGCACTGGGTGTTATTGTTAAATTACTGCTCCAGGGTTAATGTGTCTTGGAAAGGTGGGAAATTTTCTGTGGTAAATGAAGGGAATTACAAAGGCTACGATCCCTGGATATCACTGCTGCTTGTGAAGAGCTGGATGTGAGCTTTGGAGCCTGCTTGCTGGGGAATGTTGGTATCAGTGATCTCCTTTAGACCCAGTTTAATTATTAACAGCGGTTCTGGTGCGCTGCATTCACCTGGGATCTCCTCACAGCGCACTGAGTGTGGCTCCCCTGCACCGGGGGCATTGTTTACTTTTTCTGATGGAAAAAAAAAGCCCTCAGAGAGTTTTAGGATTTTCAGGGATCTAAAACGGATTTGTTGTAATGGCTTCTTCCCAACACCAAATCAAAACAAACCCAACAAAAACAGAACCCAATTCTGTTCCCTGTGCTGGCACTGCTGAGGCACCTCCAGTCCTGGGGGCAGTTTTGGGCTTCTCAAGACAAGAAGGACCCTGAGGGGCTGGAGCGTGTCCAGGGAGGGAACGGAGCTGGGAAGGGTCTGGAGCCTCAGGAGCAGCTGAAGGAGCTGGGAAAGGGGCTCAGCCTGGAGAAAAGGAGGCTCAGGGGGGACCTTGTGGCTCTGCACAACTCCCTGACAGGAGGGGGCAGCCGGGGGGGCTCTGCTCCCAGGGAACAGGGACAGGATGAGGGGAAACAGCCTCAAATTGCTGGGAAAAAACTCTGTCCTTGGCCACATTTCTCCTGAAATTTTTTGGAGTTACCACTTTCTTCTGTGTTTCCCTGCAGGACACAATCCCACCATTTTTTATGCTCTTCTATGAATGTGTATTCTTCCTAAAAACCATTTAGCAGGAATTCCCCTTACCCAGAAACAAATAAAGTGTTTGTTCTTCCTTTTCTGCACTGAAATGATGAGTTCTCCAGTCCCTTTTCCTACATCAAGTCTCAAGCTTTACTAACCAGAAGAATAATGTGGCTTTGGTGTCTGCTGACCTCGAATGCTGAAAATGTTGTTAGATACAACTGTGTTCTGACTTCTTCCTCCTCAGGCTGGCTGATCAATCCAGCTGTTTTATTTAGGAAGTCCAAACCTTTGTTTTCCATAACTGGATCGTGGTGCCAAAATTCCTTGGCGGATGGAAGCATGCACACTTGTCTCTCCGGTTTCCAGGGAGCACTTGGGTTGTTTGTTCAGCTGGAAGAATTGTCCAGCCAAGGTGAATCATCTTCATTTGTTTTTTAGAAATTCAGGTCTCTTTGTCTTCTACCCTTGACATTTGTAACTGTGCTTGTAGTGCAGATTTAGTGGTTCAGAACAAACCCGGACTGTCAGGTGAGGGATTAAATTCGCTGGCTGTGTAGTGTTTGTGCTGCATTGAATTATTTTACTGATCTGAGCATAACTAGGCGAGCAGTGGCAAACCTTTCCTGATTAAATCATGGAATGGGTTGGGTTGGAAGGGACCTTAAGCTCACTGGCATCAAGGACAAGTTTCTTGCAGGAAATGGAAGAGTTGAAATGACTGGTGGTGGTTGTGGGGCGGGTTGAGGCGTTGTGGTGCTGCGGTGGGACCAGTGACACTTGGAATGTGTGACCGTAGCATCCCAGAATTTCTTTTCCATGCCAGTGTGTGTTTCCTGAGATACTTGAGGAAAAGGTGCTTTGCTTATTAGTCTCAAAGTACATAAGGTAATAAATATAAAGCTGTAGGAACAGATTGGCTGTGCACAATTTTTATTATCATCTTCTATTGGAGGGGTTGATTTCAGCAGGGCTAGAAGTAGACTTTTAGGGGTTAGTGTTGAACAGGACAGACAAAAAATACAAATTAAATAATTATTTAATTAATAAGTAGTGAATTCTGAATAGTGGTAGTGCTTTCCAGAGCCAAATTTGTTCATGTAAACTTTGCCAGACAGACAAAATGTACCAATCTCCTTTAAAAGATGGTGTTAGGTTTTCAGGCTGGTTTTTATTTTACCCCATATTATGATGTGCACAATAAACTTATGTCAGAAACTGACTTAATTGCGAGTTCCTTATTCTAAAGATAGACCCAAGCTCAGAAGCTAATTACCAAATTCAAAATTAATTTTAAAACTTCAACGTGATAAACTTCAGAGCAGTAACACTTCCACTGTTACAAACTGATCAATAAATATTACGTGAAGCACAACCAGTTTCAGAGTTACCTGCCAGCTGTTTTAGGGTGGGAAAAAAATCAGCTTTGTGCTCCATAGAGCAGGAGCTGTGTCAGTGCTTTGTAATCATGTGAACCTTTAATTAAGAAGTTCCCACAGAATAGGAAATGCCGACCTGCCGGGGACACTTCCAGGGAATAACACGGAGCAGCTTCAGTGGCAGCACTGTGGAGAATGAAACAAAGGCAGAAAGGTTTCTGTCAAAATAGTTAATATTTAAAAATGGAATCCACCTGGATGGCATTATTTTAGAAAACCCCTGCACATTCTTTGGTTTATTAATTATGGTCACTATTAATTATGGTTTATTATTATGGTCAGTGCCAGGTCCCACTGTGAGAATGAGAGCACCACAGTGTTGCAGCCCCAACTTGCTGATCTTAAATACCATTTTTTGTAGCTGTTTGACTCTGAAACAAGACAGAGAGGTCACTCAGCAGTCTCTGTTTTAGCCTGACTTTCCCTTTGTAGCTCTTCCAGTGTTCCCCTGCTTTTTGAACTGGTTCAGGAGTTTTGAACTGGTTCCGCGAGGCAAGTGAACACGTTAATATGGATTTTTAATCCTTAGGTCAGACTTTGCCTATGAGGTCCTATCCTGATCTTTCTGTTTAGTAGAGCAGTGTTCTGCAGCCAGAAGATACTGTGAAGGTGAGGTTTTTGCCATCCTTCATCAGCCACCCAAGATCTGAATTATGGGAAATCTGGAACGTCACAAATTTCCCTATTTTTAAGCTTTAGAAGATCTGTCTAAAGATCAAGGTCCAAAGTTGTTAAAAGTTTACCTAAAAATTAAAAATTAACTCAGCCAAAAATTGCATTGTTGAGTGCAGTAGGGTGGAAAAGAAATCAGGTTTATAAGGAGCTGTGTAAAGCAATGATTCCCCATCCGAAATGCAACCCAGGACTTTGGTTTATCTATTAAGAATGGGATTTGCTCAGGAAACCCAGACTTTGGAACCAAAAGACAAACAAACTTCTTCTCCAGTGCTGCTGTTGTGCCTTTGGCTCCAGGGAGAAGTGATGTGGTGGAAACCTCCTGATATCTTGTAATACAACCTGAGGCTCTGCCCCTTCCTGAGGTTTTCTAACAGTTTCAGAGGGACTTAAAGAAAGTCAGCTCTGAAAAACAACTCTGAGTTTATGTAGAACAGCTTCACAATCTAGGGAAAGTTATTTCAAGTATGAGTAATTTTAGATGGTGTAAACAGGAGCTACTTGTATTTTGAAGGCTAAAAGCAATCTTCAGCCGTTTTCCAACTTTCACGCTCAAAGATGGGGGGAGTTTTGCTCAGACTTCTTCACTTGGTGCCTGGAAAACTGGGAGATTTTTATTTGTTTGGAGTATTGTACCTCCTCGGGGGTTGTGGAGCTAAGAATTGCAAGAAGAGAGTCCCTAAACTTCAGGCTGCCTGAAGTACACTCCCTGGATAAATACTCGCTGGGCGGTGCAGTAAGAACATCAGTGCAGGCCTTTTTTAAGGAGTCATTTAGCAAAAGGCCTTAAAAATAACCTGGAATGTTTCCAAATGGCAGCATATCCCTAGTGTAGCAATTTAAAAGATGTAATTTAGAAAGTGAAAATAATTTCTCCACATGAATACTTAGCTTGGTTGGTGTAACTGGATTTATTCTGGGTTGTGACCTACTCAGAGGTGGAAGTATCTGTGATTAAGTTGTGGCCGTGGTGCCACGTCATGGAGATCACAAGTACTCTTTTTTTGATGCCTGAAATCCTAAAATTTGGAAGCCAAAGACAGGAGAATTTGGAGAAAAAGCAGTTGGAAGCTTAGTGAAGTATGGTTTTATTGCTTAAAATCTGTCAGGGTACTCATAATAAGGGAGACATAATAAGGCAGAGAAAGAAACTTCCAACATTGGTTTTGTGCCAAGCAATACAGAATATGAATCCCTAGGTTAGCTATGGATCCTGGCCTGATGAAAGGTCAGGAATATAATAGGTTAGAGGATATTTTGATGAATAAATCTGAATTGGCTCTGGGTCTAGTCAGCTTGGCTGCAGTAGATTTATCCTCTGATCATTTCCTGTCTTAGCACTGTGACTGTTGTCTTTGAAAACTGTGAAACCTTTGGAAAAAAGGAACCAACTTAGTGCCAGGGTTTTTTAAAAGGAGTGCTGAGAGAGGAAAAGTTAAATTATATCTCATTCAGGTTGTTTTGGGGAGAACTAAGATGCTGCAAATGAAGCAACAGTTTTAACAAATGAACAAAGTGAATGAGAAGAGCTTTGACATTTCCTTTGCTAAACCTGATTGCAGGAGTGCCTGAGGTGATATTTAACTGCTGTACATGAATTTTTTAGCTTCCCACTTTGTTTTCTTTGCTTTCTTGTCACGCTTCAAATATCTGAAAATAAAAAGAGAAATGAAGCAGCTTGGAACAAAATTGTGAATGAATGAAAGAATGAAACACGGTATTTGCTGGAACTGGAGTCATGTAATGGCAGGAAGGAATATCCCATCTTCAGGAAGGAGAAGCAGCGTGGTGAGGGATGCAGCTTTACGTGAGATAACCAGCCTTTCCTGATGTCTCCAGGGAATTTTGCAATTGATGCTGCAGGCACAGGGAAACCTCTTTTATCTCTCATTTAACCATGTTAAGGGCAGTGCAGATGAGCACTCGGGGCACCTTTTGGAAAGTACCAGGATGCACTGGAGAAGTCCATGTGCTGCCTGTTCCGGGGATTGTTTTCATTTCCATTTGTGCTGCAGCAGCGCTTCGGTCACGGTGCTGCTGCCCAAGGCCCTGTGTGAGCTCCCAGCAAAATAATTGTGTCTGAGAGAGCTTGTGTTGACAGCTTGTGATGCAAATGGAGCCACGTCACATCCTGCCTGGCATCCCTGCCTGGCATCCCTGCCTCAGTCCCTTCATTCTCAT
The DNA here is from genome assembly GCA_013398055.1 of Ifrita kowaldi. NCBI lineage: Eukaryota > Metazoa > Chordata > Aves > Passeriformes > Cinclosomatidae > Ifrita > Ifrita kowaldi. The sequence goes on from VZRS01002847.1 coordinate 54,903, forward strand.
TAAACCATTATTGATCTGGCCCTGGTAAATAAAATATCACTTGAAATAATCACTGTATAACTGTCTGAGACTTTAGTGCTGATACTGAATGGTTCTGCTGTACTCAGGAACCAGAGTCCTCCCCTCACAGGCTGCATTGCATTTTCCACTCCCTTCTCCCTGTCCAAATGTTTCCAAGAGATTGGCATGGGCATGAAATCTGTTCCAAGTTACTCTTCAAGCTTGTGAGGAAAACATCTGTGTGACTGATAAAGCTGCCTCCTGAATTTTGGGCCCCGAGTAGCTGTGGTTTGAGTGAGTCAGGCTCCCTGAGCTCGCTGAAGTCATGTCAGATCTCACTAGTTTAAGATAAAAGCTGAGGGCATTGGGAAAGCACCTGAAATTTCTTGGTTTGGATACATCTCATTTCTTCATTTTTGTAGTAGAAGCATTCTTCTAAATGTAGACATTTTGCATTTTGGTTGTGTAGGGGTTTTTCTCCTTTTGTTTTTTGGAGGAGTCTCTGTGTATGACAGTTTCCCTTCATCCTCAGCCAGTCCTCACAGATTACTTCATTAATTTCACAGAATATTCTGAGCTGGAAGGCACCCACAAGGATCATCAGTGAATGGCCTATACAGTCTTACTCTCCTACAGCTAAAAATATGGGTTTGAAAATACCTGATACCAGTCAAAAAGCTGTTTTTACAGCAGCAGGAGAGTCTTGGTGTAGCTGTCAAATTTATTTTGGAAGAAGCAGCAGTACTGAAATAAAACAGAATTTTCCACAGTGCCTGCACCTCACAATAATGACAATGGTACAACATTGCCAACGCTTTTTTCCCCATTTAAAAGTAAAACAAAGCAAAGCTCTCTTGCACAGAAGTAATGGATGGGTCTGATAATAAGAATTTATACATAATAAAACTGGTACTTTTTCTTGCTGCTGATGGAGAGTGTTAATTTGCAGCTGTTGATTAGTAAAAGTGGCTTCCACACTTCCATGAAATCAGTTTAATTGGGAGTAGCCTTGCTTTTCCCACAGAAGAAACCAAATAAAGAGAGATGCTAAAATCTCTCCCTTGTGGAGTGTTTGCCTGCTAGAAGAAGACTTCGCAAACCAAATACTGCTATTTATCAAAAAAAAAATCATGTCAGAAAGCTGCTGTGATAAAGAGAAGGGATCAAAATGATGCAAGATATGGAAACCACCTAAATGAAAAGCAGCACTGACTTTGCCTGCTTGATAGTCCCAAAACTCAGTGTTACATCAGCTGTGTCTGTCAAGCTTTCTGCTGTCAATAATAGTTTTTTTGGGCACCTGGCTGTCATCAGCACCTCTCAGTTATTATTACAGACAAAACCTGTACAACTGCTTTGGAAAGTATTGTTAATATGACTTTTTAAAAGGCTTCTAACAGTGGTCTTTTAATTTGGGTCATCTCCCTCTTTCCTTTTCTAGTGGTAATTCCTTTTGTAAGTATTATAGCAAATATTTTAATTTTTTTTCCTCCCCAATACCTGTCACAACTGGCTTTATTAGAAAATATCAATAAATAGACTTGAGGTGAGGTCTGGTGATAGGGGACATCAAGCAGAAGCTGCAGCCCTGGGAAATACAAATCTGAGTGTGTGTGAAATTGGGCTGATTTTTTCATGGCTGCGAGAGCTCCAGGAGTGTTCAGACAATGCTCGTGGGCACAGCGTGGGATTGTTGGACTGTGCAGGGCCAGGAGTGGGACCTTGTGATCCTGTGAGTCCCTTCCAACTCAGGATATTCCATGATTCTTTTATCCTCACCATTCTCTTCACCCTCTTGCGTGGTTTTGGTGCTGAGGTGGTTCAGTTTGGAAATAAATGGTTAATCTGCTGGGTTTATGGTTTATTTGCTGACATCAGTGATAGGATTTCTGTGGGCAAAAATAGCTTTATTTATCCCTCTTGTGACTTTTTTGCGTCTTAATTTTGGCAGAGCTCGTCCTCAGCTGCCAGTGAGCTTTTTTTCCTGTTTGTGGATGTTTGTTCAGCATCTTGAGGCAGATCTTGTAGTGGAGTCTGAGGCAGAACGGGTGGAAACACGAAAGTAGCACCAGGTGGAGGTATCTCATAAAGCTCCAAATCTCATCACAAATTGCTCTGCCAGGGTTAAAGGAAATGTTATTTTTCCTTTTATCTGGGATTTTTTAACAGCTACCTAATGGAATTTGTGTGGGCTTTTTTAAATGTGAAGGATCATGACTTTGCTGCTAATGATCTATTAGCAACATTTAATTTTTATGTCTGAACACATCCATCAAATCATAGCTCAGTAATACACTTTTATTGTTGTGTGGGCTGGTGAGACATGAATAAAATCTTGTGCTGTTTGAGCTACTTCTGATATTTTTTCTAGGACTAATTAAAAGGTTGTTGCATCTTAAACATGGTATGAAAAGTGGAAATAAATAACACTGGGTTGTGCCTCTCATTGAGTGGGTCAGAGGCAAAGATGTCTCACCCCAGGCTCTTCCTCAGGATTGCTGTGCCAAAATCCTGTGCTGTGCCTGGGGGATTGATTCCTAGCTGGAAAGGGAATTTTCACCCAGGTCTCCCAGTTCTTTGCTGTGTGGACTAACATGCAAAAGCTGCAGGGTGTTTCTGTGGTGATGGTTCTTTGGAAGAGTCTCAGGTTGGTTTGGGCTGGAAAGGATCTTCAAGGTCTTTGAGTCCAACCACTTCCCCAGCACTGACCCATGTCCCCAGGTGCCACATCCACAGGGCTCTTAAATCCCTCAGGGATGGGAACTCACCACCGTCCTGGGCAGCTGTGCTGTCCTTTTACTTACGGGGAAGGGATTGTCTCTAATCCAACCTAAACATCCCCAGATCGTTTCCCAGCCCCTCTGCCCCAGCCTGGAGTATTCCGTGAGGTTGTGGTTCCCCAGCAGGAACCCAAACCCAGGAATGCTGCTCAGTGTTCATAAACCCATCTCCAGCTCCGTGATTTCCACAGCGTACATCGAGTTTTCCAGTTGGTGGGACCCAATTCCAAAGTGATGTGTTGAGGAAAATGGGATGAGCAGCCAGAGGAGGGGTCGGTGTGGCAGCAGCTCCCCTTCCCTGTGTGGTTATAAATGAAATCCTGCTGCTTTCTGACCTTGAATATGAAAATGTTATTATTGATTTTCTGAGACTGTGCAAAGTGAAACGCAGAGACTGAAGGGTGCAATTAACATTAATAATTAAAGATGAGCTGCATTTGTCAGTCTCTTGTCTGGTGTAATCCTCTGAGTAGCGGGCTCCTTCTGGGAGCAGCAGAGCTCCCGCAGCCTTGGATGCGCCAAGCTGGGCATGTCAGCGTGGGCTCATAAAGGAGCAGATATTTCCTGGATTCTGGGAGCCCCCTGTCCTCATCCAGGGAAATACAAATTGGGGTTCTCACAGCTGGGACAAGTTCAGCCCTGTCCCTTCCAACTCCCCCACCTGTGATTCTGCCGCTGTGCGTTTGTTGGAGCTGTAGATTGTTTGCTTCTTTGGGGTTTCACTTGTTTGACATAAGAGCAGAAATTAATTACCCTTTTTTTTGTTAAACTTTTTCCCCCCTTCTTTTAACAGAGCATTCAGAAGCTGGCTAGCCAATACTTAAAGAAGGACTGGCTTGGAATAAGAGCTGAGGAACGAAGTGATTATAGGTAATTTACCAGTTGGATATCTCATAATTGCTGTATTTACAGTTTCAATTCGTGTCATTATTTTACTTAACAATGAACCACCGCTTTTCTGTAGTTAATTTTTCTTTTTCCTTTGTAGTGGAGCATTGCCAGTTAAAAAAGAAGCTTTGTTTTCCTGAGATAAGTCTTAAATAGATGTTTATGACTTGAATATTTAGGAAGATGGGAGAAACAAAACAGCTTGACAGGACAGCTGTAATTTGCATCTGTTTGGGTATTAATGCTTGTATCTGAATATAGATTTTAGTAAATAACTTTAAGGTTAGAGGGATAAGTGTGTGGATTGTTTCATAGGACAAGACAGGAAGAGATTTCATTTTAAGAGGCTGTTCTTTGTGAAGATCAAATCTGACAGCAGGGAGGAGGCAAAGCAAGAGACGGTTGTTTACAAAACTTTATTTCATTAACATGAAAGGTGGATAAAACATGAAACCAGAAATAACTCAGTTGCTGAAAGCCTTTGAGCAGCACCTCCTAAATATTTGGAATAAGCTTTCAGATGCTTTGTTTTAATGTCTTCTTTGTGTTCTGACAAGTTTTATTTCAAACAGGAAGAAATTGACAGATTTGTGTTTGGGACTTTCAGCACCCTCACATCATTTGTGTGTTTAGGAAGAAATAAACTGAATTATGGTCTCAGGTGTACATAAAACACTCCCATAACACCCAACCCCTCCTACCTGCAGCTTGTTCCCTTCCACGCCATGAGATCCCACAGTGCCCAAAGATCTTCTCCAAACCCTTGCCCATCACCAAGTGCTGAACCCAAAGTTTTTGGCAAAAAGTTGAATCACAAGATAGGAACAGGCAGGAAAATCTTTATTTTTGGTACAACTTCAATTAAAATTTTTGTTAAAAGTGGAGATCTTTGCTAGTTCAGCGTGAAGGGTTGTGCTTTAGATGTAGTTTTAAAAGCAGTCCTTGGAAAAATGCTGCTGTTACAGAAACCAACCCAGGAGCTGGATTCTGATCCTTGTGGAGGATCCTTCCAATTCAGGAGATTCTCTAAATCTGAATTTTCAGTGGAACACCTGACCTCCCTTTCTTCCTTCCCACACCCTCTCTGTGTTTCATTATTTTAGGAGCATGTACTCAGTTTGGAAATCACTCTTAGAAGGCACCGTGCAGGTGGCCCAGTCCCGACTCAATATCTGTGAGAACTATAAAAACTTGATTTCTGAGCCAGCCAGGAGTGTGCGGTGCTTTAAGGAGCAGCAGCTGAAGAAGGTATTTGTGCTTTAATAAAATCTTTATACTTTCGTCATTTTTATCAAGGGGAAAAAACGGGTTTTAGAAATCTTTTAGTGTGACCCTTCTAAAACACATGTGTACCCTTCATCTCGTAGGTGTAAATATCCAGCTTGTTAGAGAGGAATCAAATTTCTGAGCTGTTGTCCCACATTGTAACTGCTTGGAAATGAGTGTTCTAAAAATGTGATACTCAGTGGGTCAAACAAACAAAGTGTCTCAGCAAATCTCATGTTGTGCTGTAGAAATTATGTTGGAGTGGGTTTGCAGGAACAATTGCAAGTGGTTTTTGTTAGAAAAAGTTCTGATTTTAAGCAAAGATCCATCTGAAACCTGAAGGAAAGGCTTGAGCAATCTCCAGGATGGAGAGTGGAGATTGTCCAGGCACCTCCTGTAACAGTATCACAAGTGGGTGCTCCAAAAGCTGCTTTAATTATCTGTTTAATTATCTGTAATTATCCCCGCAGAGAAAATAGTGTAGTTCCAGTGAGCTGGATATTAATTTAATTGCTTGTTGCATTTGAAAGTCGTTTATGAGGGTGGTGAGGCCCTAGCACAGGGTGCCCAGAGAAGCTGTGGCTGACCCTGAATCCCTGGATGTGCCCAAGGCCAGGTTGGACAGGGCTTGGGGCAGCCTGGGACAGGGGAAAGGTGTCCCTTGAATGACCAAAAAACCCCCAGACAACAATCATTTTAGCTTTGCTTGTTAAAAAGCGACAGCAGAGACCCGGAACATACCCAGTTCTGTGTTCTAGAGTAGTATTTTGTAAAACACTTTGTTACAAATTTGAATAGATGTTCATGTAATGTGAGCTTTCCATTTCTGAACAAATTATTCTACAGCTCTTAGAAACGTGCAATATCTGTTTTGTGAGGGAAAAATTAACTTTATTGATGCTGTTTTATTGTCCTGTGAATTTTATTTTGATGTGAAGCTTTCCAAACAATGCTGTGGCAGTTTTATAACATTCTTACTGGCTAAATAATCTTATTTTATTCTTCTGCAAGTGGCGATAGTTCAGTGTTTATGAGTCAGCACGAGAAGTGGGATCTTTAAATTTATAAAAGTCATAGAAGTTCCTTTATTCCTGCACTTTTGAATCAGCAGAACAAGTTATTACAATTATCAGGGCAGTATTTTGGTTCACAGTATTCTAACAGTGATACATGCTTTTCCTACAAGGAATTATCCTACATGGAATTATCATCCACTTGGTGAGATTAATTTTCCTCCACAACCAGTTTATTGTTTTACACAGGGCAGTCTCTCACCCTTCCCTTTGAATTCCCAAACAGATAAACAATGGACAGAGAAATAATTGTTCTGACCTCCATCCAGACAAAAGCTTATCAAAATTAAAATTCAGTCAGCAAAATACTGGTAAGGTTCCATTGGAATACACATCTGAAGTGGCATCCAGTCTCCTGACAGTTCTTTATCCTACAGGGTTGCAAACCAAGATTATTTAACTCTCTCAAGTGATCTTCTTAACAACTGGGGTTATTTGATTTTTTTAATTTTTTGATGCTGGCAGGAGATTTTAGGGATCAAAATCCCCACTGATGTTGCAGAACCCCAGTCCTTTTCACAGGCTTTTAGGTCTTTGTCAGCCATCTGTTATATACAGATTTTTTTACCTTTCATCTCTCACTCATGCACACAGAGCTCTCCCAAAATCCCAATCCTGCCTGCCACCACTCCCCAGTGGAAGCAGCCTCCAGGGAATGCACCCTGTGCAGCCTGCTGCTTTATTGGTCTGCACACATCAAACAGTGGCTTCAGTGTGAATTTTTCTGTGCTTCGTAGCAATTTGACAGCTTCAGGGAGAGCAGGATTGTGTGGTGAGAAGAGCAGCAATTCCTGTTCGCTGCCAGTTTGTTTTTTGACAGGGGGAAATTAATGTTGCATTGTTGGATTACAGCAGCTCATTAGTCCTGCAGTGCTCCTGAAGGAGGTTCCAGGCATTAATAATCAGTGTAATGAAGAAGCTGAGGTGTTCTGAGGGGTGTTCACCACCAGGACACCTGGAATGAGGGAAGCCAGCGGGGTGATGTTGATATGAAAAGAGCTGGGACCTCTGGGTGGTGTTTGAAGGACTCAAAGGCAGATTGGTTTCCTTGAAGTCACCCCTGGGTGCTGCTGGAGCCTTCACTGACCACAGCCAGCCTGTGATATCTGTAATTAAATAGAAATCCACTGGACTATCAATCTCCCGTGTGCTTAATCCAGTTTGGGTAAAAAAAAAATCTTTAGTAATCTCTTCTAAAGAGAGTTTTAATTCTGGACATTGATGATTCATGTTGGTTTTCTTACCTAGATCCTGCTTGGCACAGATCCTTTCCCGGTTTGTTGGGGTTTTCCTTAAGCTGGCAGGGTGTCTGAAGAATTGCTGAATATAATCATTTTTCTTCCTGTTGTGTTGTGTTGTATGTGGCAGCTTTTGCCTCATGTTTTAAATTTTAAAGAAGGAAAGATTAATCATTTTGTGGTATCACTTCCAGTATATTGCCTTTGGATTTTTCCCAGTTGTATTCCGATGACTTCAACTAATTACCTCATCCAAAGCTTTCAGAACTTTTATGTTTATTTTGTGGGTTATCATTGATTTTGAACAGTTTAAACAGGAGCAGAAAGGAAGAGAGAAGGTTTTATGCAGTTTTAAAAGACCTGCATGAATAATTGAGGAGGAGTGACTCGAAGACTGCATCCTTCCCTATAAAGCACCATAAAAAGCAGTGAAACAATGATGCTAATATTATTTGGATGCAAAAAAAAGTAATATTTTGTTTCCCAAATGCTTTTTTTCAGTGCGTGGACCAGCTGACGAGGATCCAAGCTGAATTACAGGAGACAGTCAAAGATTTAGCTAAAGGCAAAAAGAAATATTTTGAGACTGAACAGATGGCTCAGGCGGTGCGGGAGAAAGCTGATATTGAGGCCAAGTATGTTTTTATAATGGCATATGTAGAAATAATTGCAGCCCCAAAAAGCACATTTGTATTAGCTTTTGCACTTGGTATTTGGCTTCCAAGGAGATTCTGCCAGGTTTTCTTTGCCTTTTGCTTCTATACATTTTTGCAGCCATTTCAAGCACGCCCTGAGAGGAAATTAGAACTTGTTTGTGTTGGTTTCTTTAGGAAGGAAGTGCAAGTAACAGCTTTAATTTGGCATTTTCTAAGGACAGTGTGTCAGCTGGCACTTGTTTGATATTAAAGCCTCCTGACTTCCTTTTCTGTCCTCACATCTCCAGTTTGGTATCAGTCCATTTAGAGGGGGAGAGGCAGCAGGACAGTTTTCTTTCATTTTTTGAGATAAATTTTTGAGGCTTTAGGTTTTTTGTGTTCCTTGACATCCTAAAGAGGGTGATTTCCTTCCTTCCAGGAAAACAAGTAACACATGTTTTGGGTTTGGAGTCTGGCCTGTCTTATGGGAGTTTGCCACACGCCTTTTTTCTTCTTTTTTTTTCTTTAATTTTTGTTTTTAGAAGTTACTCAGAATTGCTCTCAGGGAATGAAATGACGGCTTCATTAGAGATCTTTTCTGTCTTTCTGAGGGATGATGAAAAGAACTTTATTAAAATTACCTGTAATACCTGAAGAAAGTAAACAAACAAACACAAACAAAACCAACCAAAAATGGGAGCTTGGGAATTTTAGTGCAGATTTATACTGCAGCGTTACACAGATTAAAGTAGCTATTGAGTTGATTTTGTTACTTTTGAGTTGATTTCTTACTTTTTAAACCACCATCCTTCAGACAGCTAAAAACTACGTTTGTAGAAATGGTGTAAGGCAATCATTCAATTTCTTCTGCTCATTTCTGTTCCAGGTCCAAACTTAGTCTTTTTCATTCAAGGATTAGCTTGCAGAAGGCAAGTGTGAAGGTGAGTTTAAAACTTGGATTTTGCTGCTCATTTCATGAGGCAAATGCCCCAAATTGTCTGGAATGTAGAGGTGAGGCACAGCTTGGAAGGGAAATTGGTAGGACAAGGGATGAGCTGAGAGCACTCTTTGGGCAGAGTGTAGAATTATATATGGAATATATACAAGGAAATTTTTTTCTAATTAGAGTTAAAACTGGTCTTTGAAGACCACATGTGAAATTCCAGTTGCAGGAGAGAAAAATCCATCAGGAATCCCCTCGCCATTAGGAAAACTTGAAAGTTATAAACCCCCTAAAGTTTTCACTGTATTAACACACATACTCACAATTAATTGGCTATTCATGTATGTTTGGTTGTTCAGATTGTCACTGTGAGCTGTGTTTTCACTTGTTGCAGTTAAAAGCCCGACGATCCGAGTGCAATTCCAAGGCTATCCATGCCAGGAATGATTATCTTCTCACTTTAGCAGCTGCCAATGCACACCAGGATCGCTACTATGAGACAGACCTAGTGAACATCATGAAGGTGAGGAGGCTGCTCTGTGCCTGCCACTGGGAACTGGGAACATCTGGGAAGCAGAGGGAGGCTGCAAAGTCCTGGATCGACTTTTCCAGTGAGCTGCCATGGATGGGAGGGAAGGTAGAGCCTGCAGTGGTGGCTAAAAAACTTGGAACCAGCGTTCAGGCCCCAAAACTGAGCAGTCACTTTCATTTTTTAATGAAAAGTTAATTGCTTAATCAATTAATTAAAGTTAATTTTAAAATGAACTTCTTTTCTGAATAACTCACTTGGATAAAAGGCTGAAAAATCCTTGACTGAAAAACTCACTTGGATAAAACTCCCTTGGCTAAAGGAGTCAGGTTTGTCAAACTGAGCCCTGTATTTTCCTTTTGTAAGGAAACTGGAGGGATTTTTGGTTCTTTAGTACCATGTTCCATAATCCTTTTCATTTTTTATCTCATCAGAGCACTTCTTTATGGTGTGATTAATGAACTAGGGTTATTAAATACCTTGGTTTCCTAACTATGGATTGTAGGGAACAGCAGTCAGCATTCCTGTTCTCACCTGTGGCAGTTTGCCAGGTCAAGGCAGGAGTAGCTACTTGAACTCACAGGAAATGACACACTTCAAAAGTTCAAATCTGATTGCTCACAGTTGTTTTTTCTTAAATATCACCCTAGAATTAATTACATGTACACTATTCCAGCGTTTTGGAGTTCTAGAGTTACAGATAAATTGTAAAATCAGCTAATTCACATTTGTCTGTTTGCATTTCCCATGTTGACATTTTCCTTTAATTTGCTCTTCACAAACTATTTCCAGGCAGGGTGACTTAGAAGTCTGTCATTTGCATTTTAAACTGCTTTATTGCAGAAATAGCTTAGAATTATGACAAATTCCTGTATTATCAGTGTGCCTTTGCATTTTGGGGGGGAAATACTGATATATTGATGTGGAAAGCAGGTAAGTGAGGTAAAAAATGAGAGCACCAAAGGAATCCTCCTGCTTTTCCCTGTGTGTGTGCATGGTTGTGCTGTTCTGTTAGTAAAATGTGAGTATTTGTGCTGACTAAATGTTTAGTACATGGAAATACTTATAAAGAATTTCCTTGTGGTGGTGCAGATAAAATTATTAATTGATGCTTACATAAGATAATTCCATCCTTACATGCATGGTTGGCTGTCATCACTTAATGCTCTTACTTGGGAGCAATTCCAGAAGGGAATTGAATATGTTCACAGCAAAACAAACAAAAAGGGTGTTGGAAATAATTTTTTAAAATGAGCAAATAGCCCTGGTAAATTTCTTTTCAAGCCTTTCTCAAGCTGAACCTTTTCTTTTCATACAGAAAAAATCTTAACAATTTATTCTTCGATGTAAATAATTGTGGTTTGCTGAAAGCTTAAGTGCTTTCATCCAGCCAAATTACTCTGGGAGGAAAGGACAACACTCAGGGTTTATTTTTCTGCATCTCTCAGATATTTTTAGCAGTTGAATCTCTTTGTCTGGTAAACAAAAGTGTGTTTTTAATGAAGAGCTGTAAATTCGGGTCTCTCGCACTGTTGGTCATGAGCAAAGCTCTGTGGGAGCACACCCAGGTGTCCTGGGAATGGGGTCATTCTCCAGAGCAAGGCAGAGAAGGTCACAGGCAAGGTCCCAGACTGAAGTTGTTACTGGAGATTTTAGGAGAGAAGGGGAAAATCTTGAGGAAAATCAAGGATAATGCATCACTGGACTGCAATTCCTTCATCCAGGAGCTCTAATATAAATCAAAGTGTGAAACTGCTTAAATATATAAATAAATATGATAGAAACAGCAGCTTGTAATCTGGGTGGGGATTTGCTGGCAGGGCCCTGGTTTCTCTTTCTCCTCCTCCTGAAATTCCTGAGGGAACCACACTGTATAAAGTACAGAAAAAAAGATTATTTTATTTAGCAGAATGATTTACACAAATGGAGAAGGAGCTGGAGAGAGAGGAGACTGTTTGAAGGTGAAGAATCATTCAGTGTAAGCAAATGTACAATGACTGAGAAAAGGAGCGAGATATTGCCAATTTTGATTGACCAGGCAGAAAACAGCACATGAAATTAATGTTAAAAAGAGAAACGCGGTAACTTGGGGAAAAAATTGCTGCCTACAGAATAAAGAACTAGGAATAGCCATTACTGTTTTTGAAAGAGATACTAGAGCTGGAAAATGGAGTGAAGGATAAAGAAATGGAGACAGCTGTGCAACGTTTCTAATCTCTAGGAGACATCGCTGGGAAGGGAGGATTTTGGAAGGGAGTTTCACCCTTGCAGCGCAGTTTTTGTTTCAATAGCTTCAGTGGTGGTGTGACCCAGTGTATTTTACATGCTATAATGCAGTTGTAGTGTCTAAACTAAACATCTTTGCTACTGTGTTGTGATTAATATTCTGAAAATGTGCCTTTTATCTCAGTATTAGTGAGTCCTTAGGTATTCCTGTAGTGCCACGTGCTGTCTGTAAGTGTTTCTCCATTTAGCTGCCCTTGAGCTGATCTTTGAACTGCTCAGGGCTCTCCACGTTTCTAAATCACATCAAGTGTCTCCTCAGACTGTTCAGATTTTGGATCCACTGCCTGTTTTTCTAGTTGTTACCCGAAAGTGATAAAATCTTTAGAGATGGAGAAAACACGTGGAAACTTTTCAGCTGATACTTGGCTGTAATTCTGTATGGAACATTCACAGATGTTTCAGAGGCTGTTTCTGTTTGCATCCATCCTAAAGAGTTCCTCCATAGGTTTCAGTTTTCGTGGAGTTCTTGTTTCCGGAATTGGAATGGTGCTGGGGGATTCTGTTGTTGCCTCTGGCTCGTTGGAAGCCGGGGCTGGCTTGGCTGGAGCACACCCAGCCCCTGGCCATGAGGTGCATCCAGCTGCTGCCTTTGGGTTGGAGTTGTGGCACTGCACTCCCAAACCATCCCTGTGCACCATCTGCATGTGCAGACAGTGCTGGCTTTCCTAGAAAACAGGAGATTTTACTCTCACCTTTGTCATGGGCTTGTCTGCATTGATAAATAGTGGGCTAAAAACTCAGCTGATTTGGCTGCCTCTTCCCATCTGTTTTCTCCTTATATTAAATTACCCTTTATTTCAATAGGCTAAAAGGTGTCTTGGCCTAAAATAGAATCATGGAATGCTTGTTGTAGGATGTGGACACCAAAGGTTGGTCCTGGCATCCTGTGTGAGCTGAGCTTTACACAGACAGGTAGAGTTCTTGCACACCTTGTCCTGCTGCCAGCCTGGACAGTGGATCTTCAGTGGTTTGTAGCAACAGAATCCAACAAAAGGCTGTACTGGTGTCAGGAGAGAGGAGGGGTGGAGATGTTCTGCAGCCACAATGTTGGTTTGTGCCTGCACGAGGTGTTTGCAGAGCGTGGGGAAAGTGTGACGTGTGCTGGGCTGAGGCACCTTGGGCTGCTCCCAAGAGGAAGCTGCTGCTGGGTTTGTTGCTTGTGCCTGGCTCTGGAATGCTGTGCTGTCCTGTGACAAACAAATGGCAAATCCACCTTGTGGCCCTGTTTCATTTTCTGTCACAGGCAACAAAAGGACCCTTTCATAGGCTGGGTTCCTGGTACGCACAGCTCCTGCTAATTTGCAGTGGTGCAGAATGTGTTACTTGATTTTGCAACTTTTTTTATGCAGAGAAGAAAAAATGATTGGCTCTGCTGTGTTTGTAGCTGTGAAAGCCATCACAAACTGAACAGCGATGCTTGGAAAGAAAATACAAAATGCTTCCAGCTTTTTTAGTAGGATGAAGAATTCTTCCTACTGTGCCTTCCTAGTTTTCCAGTTACGCCACTTAATAAGGAGCAAAGCCATTCTAGGTCTCTGTTCGTAAAAGATTTTAATCCTTTTGCCTTTTTATCTGTCCTTTATGCCATTTCAGTCTCTGCAGTGACATTAAAACCCCCCAAAGCACAGACTAAACAAAGCCTGGTAATGTTTTATTCTTCGCCAGTTTCCTGACAAGCTGCTTAGGAAGAGTTGCCATCACCTGAGTGTGAAAGTACAGTCTACAAACCCTTCTAAAAATAAGTTGTCTGCCTGGTGCTTAGGTTTTTACTTTATCTGAAGTCAGAAGGAAGTCTGAGAAGATGGTTGAAGTCAAATCAGGACTGTTTTGATACTTATCCTTTTAGAAACTATCATTTTTTCATGCTGTGCTCTTAATTCTGTAAGTTCCCCTCATGAAGCACGTCAAAGAATGACTTTACACAGCAATTTATGATGAGGAAATGCTGACATGAAAAAAAGAAAAGCAGGTGTACTGGACACTTCAAATAGTCCTATGATTATTCAAAGAGAGAGAGAAAGAGGGAACAAAAACTTAGATTTCAAAATCACAGAATGGTTTAGGTTGGAAGGGACCTTAAAGCCCATCCAATTCCAACTCCCTGCCGTGGGCAGGGACACCTTCCACTATGCCAAGGTGCCTGGAATAATTCCAGGGATGGGGCAGCCACAGCTTCTCTGGGCACTCTGTGCCAGAGCTGAGGAACAGATTACAGGTGGTGCTGTGTTTTTTATGAGCACAGAAAGGTTCTGGAGAAGGTAGCAGGCAGTAGCAGCGGGTATTTCTAAACTAAGCTCTTCAAAACAAAAAAACTTCATATTATGGCTCATGCAGGCTTTGGTGTTTGAGGGAGAACAGTGTCAAAAGCTGGTGCTTTGTGGTATCGGTGGTTTCTTTTATCCTGTTGTAATCATCAGGCTGCTTTTCTGGTTTTTTCTGCACTTTCCAGTTTGCTTGACACGAGGAAGTGGCTTTGTGTAATTTGGCTCTTGTTCTTGATCAGAGTTCTTGTGATGATTTGGCAGGTTTGAATAAAAACTTTGTTACATAATTTCATTGCAACAGCCCTTTGCTCAGGTGTGGGTGACAGGAACAACACAAGTTACAGCAGTGCTTTGTTAATTTAAAAGGTTGATTTATAAAATGACAGGTGAAGCATGGCTTTTCCACACCCTTGCCTGTTCTAAGGATTCTGATAGAGGAAGAGATCTGGCTGACTTCCAGGGAATGAACAACCTGGTGTATTTGACCCTGCTCTGAGTGCAGAGGTTGAGCCAATATCTCCCTTTTAAACCTGAATTACTCTATCATTCCTTAAAACAACTTTTTTTTTTTTTGGTGACGAGGTTCTCCTTGAGATTCCCTGCCTTCTGCTTTCTGGTTTTGGGTTTTTTTCTGTAGTTAAGTGGAGTAACTGCATGAGTTCCAGCAGTGCTGGAACCTTCATGTTCTGGTGAGCCCTGGTTTTTATTTGTTAGAATGGTTGGGAGTTTTTGTGAGGCTGTGTTGAATTCTCTGTTTTCAGCCCAGTCATCCATCACTTTTCCCAAGCACTTTCAGTGATCATTTAAAACAAATGTAAATGCAGGCTCCAAGCATGACTTGCACAAATGAGATTCAGCTGGAGCTGGCAGTGTTTATAAAAATGACCCCAAATTGAGGACTTGGTGGCTTTCAGTTAATAATTTGCTTTATGCCCTGAAATTAATAGGATGTGTGTGGCAAAGGGTTCTTTCCCCTGGTGGCTCTGTCTGAATTGAAAAATAAGTTGACACGGTAGCTGAAAGTCTTAAATTGGCTCAGGAGTGTTAACCTAGCACTGCTGTCTCCTGTGGAAATAAAAGGGTACCATTTGCATCAGCACATGCTTCTGTAGCCTCTGGAACAAGCAGAACCACTATTATCACTGTAAGAAATCAATTTACGTCCACATTACTGTTTTAGACTTTCTGGAATGATTTAGAAGCACCCAGGGGATTCCTGTTTTAAAATGGAAAGTCTGCCCCTCAACGAAAAAATAGCATTAAGATAAAGTAATTCTGAAGTCACCAGAGATTTCCATTTGCTTCTGTAAACCTCTTCTATTATTTCAGTGCTACCAATTCTTCTAAGATCCTGTAAAACTCCCCTAAAAATGCAGAGGGGACTTGTGCAAGTGGAAGAACTATTGTTTCACTTCCGGTTCTTGTCAGCTGCAAGCCACAAATATTTTGTAATGCCAGTTAAGGCAGCCATGGATGGCATTATCTCCAGCATCAGATGGGCATAGGAGCTTTCCTTCCCAGGCAGTTCATGAGTGTGCTTGGCTTCCTCATGGTCATTCCCACCAAGGGGGGTGACTGGAGGGATCATGCCCAGCACATGATCCCGCTGCTCCAGAAGATGCTCACTGTAGGCTCCACAGCAGCTGATGCTGATCCCATGCTGGTTTCCCACCCAGGGCCATCTGTCCCTGTGCTGATGTGCACATAAAGCCTGGGGGAAAAGAACTCCAGGTTGTGGTGTAATTACGCATCCACATGAATTATTGGATCATTAATTGATTGACTACACAATTGTGGTCTCTTGTTCAGTGTTTTCCTTAAATGCTCATCTCTGACATTCCCAGTTGATACCTGAGAAGTGCCTTGGAGGATTTTAGGAGTTCACAGTCTGTGGAATATGTGCTAACTCCACTTGGGAGCACTTGGATTCCAGCTGGCTGTGAGTTAATGTTTGCAGGGGAGTGAAAAGAGGATTCGCACTGGAAATGCAGCTTCTGGTGTTAATTTTCGTAATAAGCAAGGGAGGTTTGCTGCCCTTAACAATAAATGGTTCTTCTGCCAGTAACTATGTTGCATGTATGGCATAGAATCATGGAATGGTTTGGGTTGGAGGGGACCTTAAAGGCATCCAGTGCCATCCCCTGCCATGGGCAGGGCCCCCTTCCACTGTCCCAGGCTGCTCCAAGCCCTGTCCAGCCTGGCCTTGGACACTGCCAGGGATCCAGGGGCAGCCACAGCTGCTCTGGGCACCCTCTGCCCACCCTCACAGGGAACAATTCCTTCCTAATATCCCATCTAACCCTGCCCTCTGCCCCCCAATTTTCGTGTTCCCAATTATATTTTTAATTTTTCATAGATAAAATATATATATATTCAGTTTCAAATGCACCACTCACCCCCTGAAAAATCACGTTGCTCATCACGCAGCCTTTTCATGCGACCTTGAGGCACAGGAGTGGGTCTGAGTCACAACTGTTTCTGTTATGAAAATGAAAAAGTGTGATGGTCACATTGGCCTGGTGACAGTCAGTTTGTCCCACCTCGTGTTTCAGTCACAAATTAATCCCTTGGTAAAGCATTTGACCCAAAGAAGCCCATTTATTTCATGGATCCAGGTGTTTATTCCTCCATGGCTGGGGAGTGCAGTGTAAAAGCAGCACGGCAAAGTCTGATACGGAGCTCAGGGCAACTTAATTATCTTAAAACAATGACCATTTTTTCCTGGTGAAATAAATTATTTCTTGATAGTGCTGCTGACTTTTCAGCCAGGTTTCCTTTGGTGTTTTCACAGAAATAACTTAAGAAAAGAGTTGATTGTAAAAGCATGGAGTGTGATTTTACAGATGCTTATGAAAGAAAGGTATTCGTCCTTGTCCTGTCCCTCCATCCCTTGTCCCCAGTCCCGCTCCAGCTCTCCTGGAGCCCCTTCAGGCCCTGCAAGGGTCTCTGAGCTCTCCCTGGAGCCTTCTCCTCTCCAGGTGAGCACCCCCAGCTCTCCCAGGCTGGCTCCAGAGCAGAGGGGCTCCAGCCCTGGAGCAGCTCCGGGGCCTCTCTGGGCTCTCTCCAGCAGCTCCCGGTGCTGCTGCTGTGTCCCCAGGGCTGGGGCAGCTCTGCAGGTGGGGTCTCACCTGAGGGGCAGAATGATCAGGGATGATATCAGGGATTTAAGCTGAATGTAGAACAAGGAAAATGACTGGAAAGCCGAAAAAAAAATTCAAAACCCATGCTAGAAAGAGGGCACCAGGACGGCAGTGTAAGGACTAGGATTGGGAAGGAGTTACTTAACGGGAATCTGGGAGAAATCTACTTGAGGAAGGTAGCAGAAAATTTTAAACTTTTTTTTTTTTATTTTTCATTTAAAGATTTTATGTAGAAACCGTTCAGGATTTGAATGGGGCTTCAAGATATTTTGGTCAGCTGTCATAAACCTGCTCATTCTGAGCAGGAAATGAAACTGCCATCTTGTTTCAAAGCCACAGTGTAACACAATGAGAACAGTTCCCAAAATACTTCCCTGTGCCACGCAGCAGCCTTGGAGCTGCTCCGGGGGAGCAGCCCAGCTCAGGAAGCATCTGGTCTGCTCCGTTTGGGAGGCAGGTGGGGCAACCACACTTTAACTGGAAGCATTCCTGGGTTAGGATTCATGGATAAAAGCATCCCAAACAGATCCTTCTTGGGGGTTTATTTGCCTGAGGGCTTTGTTTTTAGCTACTCCCGCTTCACTGGAAGAATTGAAGAAGCAGGGAAAAGTTACTTTTTTCCTCAGTGGTTTTTTCTGCTGTTACTTGTAAGCACCCATTGTTTCAGTGAGTTACTGGAATGGACATGTTTCCATTGAAACTGAGGAGAAAACTCGTGGATTATCCTTAAAATTGCATATGTATGCACAGGTTTTGTCCTGTTAAATGAGATATTAAACTGTAAGAGTTACTGAAAATGTGGAGACCTCAGTGCCCCCTTCCAGTGCCTAAAGGGCAGCCAGGAGAGCTGGAGGGGGACTTGGGACAAGGGATGGAGGGACAGGACAGGGGAGAATGGCTTCCACTGCCAGACGGCAGGGATAGATGGGATATTGGGAAGGAATTGTTCCCTGGGAGGGTGGGCAGGTCCTGGCACAGGGTGCCCAGAGAAGCTGTGGCTGCCCCTGGCAGTGGCCAAGGCCAGGCTGGACACAGGGGCTTGGAGCAGCCTGGGACAGTGGAAGGTGTCCCTGCCTGTGGGATGGGATGAGATGGTTTTAAGGTTTCTTCCCACCCAAACCATGCTGTGATTCTGTGACTCATCTTCTGTCGTCAGTGGCAGGACAAAACGTTTCTGAGTGACTTCACTAATGAAAGCAGTGGAAGAATTATAACAAGGAGATAAGGCCCAAAATAGCATGAGGCCAATAAGTGTGAGATGGAAAATCTCACGCTGAATTTGGAGTTTAATTAAATCCTAAAAAATGTTACGGGAAAAATGGTTTCTAATCTACAATTGCTTTGTTGGAAGGGAGGCAAACCTGGGAAGAGTTTTCACAGAGCTCTGAGGGTTTCATAGGGCCCAGCTGTCAAATTTTGAGGGATTCTTTATTCTTTCAGCTTCCAAAGCTCTGCTCTATTTGGAGGCAGTGCAGGTGTTTTGAGATGGCTGGAGGTGAGGAGCTGCTCATTCCCTGTGTGACTAAGAGGTGCTTGAGCTCTGGTTTTTGCACAGTCTTTAGAAAACTTCCTTGCTTTGGAGTCCCTTCCTGCAGCTGAAAATTCCCGTTTAACTTTTACAAATTGCTAAGGAGATAATGGACTGTAAAGCTGGCCCAGAAGCTCAGTCATGGGAAGAAGAGGAGGAGGAGTGGGACTGCTTCAGTGTGATTTGTCTCCCTACCTGCAGGTTTGGTCCCCAAAAATAAAATTCCCATCTGTTCAAGTTGTCATCTCTGCTAAAAAAGCTTTGCAGCCAGGATAGACACGCCTGGCATGGAGGGGAGCGAATATTCCCTGGCAGTGGCTTCCTTAGATCTGAAATTCCTGGTGACTGACTTGTGGGAATTGTGTCATCCAGCTGAACAAGGGTATTATTTTATAACCTTTTACAAGTTATCAAAGCCTTAAGGTAATTGCTCGTAGGATTGGAATGCTAATTAAAGGAATTAATCGCTCTCTGGTATTCCCAGCGTTGCTCATGGATAATGGGAAAAACCTTTTCCATGCACTGGTTCATCCCAGCTCACTTCTCCCTCGGCACCAGCATTGTCCAGGGCATCCAGCAGTACCCTTCCAGAAGGACCTTTTCAAAATCCTCATGGATTTTTTAAAACTTGAGGAAAGTTTCAGTGCTTGGGTTCCAGGCTTTAATCTCACATCAAAGTCATGGGGAGCTGAAAATGATTCAAAATGAAAATTTAAAACAAATTGTTAGGCAGAATCGTGACAGTATTCTGGGATTTGGGTGCCTGAATTTTCCTGGAGAAGCTTCTTTTGACTGGAGTGTTAAACCAGCTATGTGGAGATAGTTAGAAATTGGATTTCTAGTTCGAGCTCAAGAGTATTAGAAATCAAAATTTTAAACTGCTCCTATTAATAAAATTGTACAGTGTTTAATATATTAGATTTATAGATACTGTGTATAATGATTTATTAGATGAGAATTCAGTTTAATAAAAGATAAAAAATGCAGAATTCCAGGAAAAAGGTGCATTATAAGAAGATGGCAAATCTGAGAAATATCCTTTTTTTCTACATAGAATCTTCACAGATGTTTGTGGCTCTGTGTATACCCACATAACTCAACGAGTGTTAATAGCTGATCCACTTGTGTCAGGCTTTGCTCTTCTCACTGGACAGTTCATGCAGTTGGATTCAGCCTCAGTTATTCAGTTGGGTTATTGTAGTGTGTTTTTATGATATTCATGTGTGACTTCAGGTGCAGATGCCTGGATTCTGTGTCTCAGCATTCCCACTGAGCACAGCCCCTTCTCTCTGGCTGGGTCTGGGAGCCCCATTTCTAATTTAAAAGGGGATATTGGAGCTTTCAGTGAATTAACTTTGCTGAAAGGCTCAATTTATTTAATAGCAAAGACTAAGCACTAAAGACAGCCTTGTATCAAAGAAATCCCAGCCCTGCCAGATCCTTGGGATGTCTCGTCCTGTCTGGTTTCAGTCTCTTGCTCTGCTCTGCCCACACGGTGTCGGGAGGGCCTCTGAGCAGTGGCACTGTGAAATTAAGTAGTTTTTAAAAAGGTTTGAGCATTAATCCTACAGGGTTGAAATAAGTTTGAAAAGGAGCTTAACTTTAATGCAGTTATGTTCAACAAATACTGTCGGGAGACCGAAGTATATTCAGGTATTCCCAATCAGGCCACACTTGAGATGTGATTTAATTAAAAGATTTCACAGCACTAGATCCCATTTTTGTTCATTTCTCTGTTGATTTTTGTTACCCATCACTGTCCTCTCAAACAGTAGAAGATTATAAAATCCTCTCAGCTTCTGGAGAATATGGCATGACTGCTGATTCCATCAATCCTTGTTCAGGAATACTGCTTGGAATGGGGACTCTGTGCCAGGCTTTGGGATGGGGGTGGGGGGAATCTGTTTAAAAGGGGAAAACTTTTCACAATATTTTTAATTACGGACTTCAGGCTCAAATTATCTTTGTCCTCACCCACTGGTGCTTACAGGGAGTGCAGGCATAAATTGTTAGTGTGATTCCCCTGGGGATAATTGAGCATGGACTCCTAAAAGTAACAAAGCATAATTGGCACCCAGAATTCCCAAGTGGGGTTTGGGAAACCCGGACTGATCTTCTGTGCTGCACTGCAGCTGCCACACCTTTGGCATTACCCCCACCATGTTTTTGCCTTCATTGTGGCAGATCGTTTCTGTAATTATTGCAGATAATCACAGTGCTGTGACTCTGGGCCATCTTCTTTTTAGGAACACGTTTGTGTAGATTGCAAAAATTCCTAGCAATAGTTTTGTTGGATTTGGTCCTTGTATTTTAGTGTGAGTGGCAGAGTAATCCTTCTGTGGGGTGCCTGTTAGGGAACGTGGGGTTCCCTATGTGAGATACACTCTGCCCTTTTCATATTGCTTAATTATTTCATTTATTAGCATGAAACTTAATTGAATTTGTAATTTGAGTTGGGAAATGCCTGAATATTCTGAATATCCTGACAAGACCATTCGTGCTGTGGATGAGATAGAGCAATGTTACATTTGCAGGACCACATCGAGCTGCAGGTTGTGTCTCTTTGGCATGATAAGAATCTGAAACGCTTGGGAATATATTAAATTCTTGAAATTTTTAATATTGGGATATTTCCATCCCTGAACCTACTCTGTGAGCAGCTTTTGAATAGCCCATTCACTGAATACAGGTGACTTCAAACCCACGTAGAGAAAACAGATGGAAGTGATAAATCCAAGGAGCAGTTGGGAACAGCAGCCTGTGTTGGGGCAGAAAAGGTTTTGTTGAAGAGATTTATCTGAAGAAGTAAATGAAAATCACAGTGAACAAAAAATTGCCTGCTGTTAAAATGGTAATACAGAGATTGAATCGAATGAGTTAAAACCTAAACCCAGCAAAACAGGTGGTTAAAAAACTGGAACGGTGCAAAAGAGAAAACGAAAGCTCCTGAGGAATGTTTATTCTCAGTGTCTGATTGTTCTTTTTTTTTTCTTTTTTACTCTTGTTTTATGCATTTTATCTGCCAGGGGAGTATTTTTAAGAAAATATTCGTTTGTTAATTTTTTTAAAATATTACTAAGAAAATATTATTAAGAAAATAGTTTTAGGAAAACATTCTAAGGATATTATTTATTAAGAAACATCGGGACTTGGTGTGAAATGCACTTTCATGTGCACATCTACGTCAGTTTGAGGTTGCTCTCCCTTAGTTTGTGTTGTTGTGATACAGAAAAAATTTGAATTTATCCAAGCTTGTGTCTGAGTCAAGGATGGTTCACCTGTAGCATGAGAGCTCATGTGGAGACTTGTGGTAAATCCACACCTTTGACACGATGGAATTCTGTAAGAAGAATTCCCAGAGCTTTCTTGGAGGTGGTTCTCTGTGTGGGATTAGCTCTTGTAGGAGCTAAAAACCATCAGAGCAAAGCGCATTTCTTTCACTTACCTTCCACATCATGTCAAAATATCAACGTATTTGTTGAGCTGAGCAGCAAAATAATTTATTTTTGGGTAAGCAGAACTAAAAAATCCAGACAGAGCACACACCCCACTGCTGTTGCTCAGACATTTTCGATGGTGACGATGATCTTGTGGTCAGCAGAAGAATCCTTGAAGAGCAGAAATGGTGTCGAAGTGCTGAAGGATTGAAATGCCCATTTTTCCACATGAAGGAAGCCAGTTATTGCTGGCATGAGCAGCATAGAGCACTCTGTACTCTCCAGATGCAAAGATCATGAGGATGACAGCTCTGCCACAAAGTCGTCTTCCAAGTGTTGGATTTGAACCAGAACATTTTTTTTTTCCCACAAGAATGAGGAAGTACAAAAGCAAAGATGCAGTTTATTAAAAATTCATCCTGTCAAAAGTGGAATCCCCCTGGGATTTATTCCAGAGCTCTGCAAGAAGAAGCAAAATAGGTCCAGGAAGTCTTGGGAGATACTTTTGGGGAATGTATTTCTAGTTATTCCTGGAATCTGTTTTCATCTTCCAGGGTTTTTTAAGCCTTACGTGGTAGAATTTGAAGATCTGGTTTCCCGTGCTTATGGCAGTCTCACGTCAGGATGTTCTCACTGATTTCAGTGGAATCATCCTTTAAGCCTGGAGAGTTAATTTAATGCTGTCTCCACCAGGTGACTCTCACTGCTGTCAGCCTTGTGGGAATTACAAGGAATTATAAAGGGGATTTCCTTCCATGCCTGTGTTCACCTGCCAGACCCTAATCCTAAAATGTGACAACCACGGGGCACTGCCATGAGATGGGGGAGGCAGATCTTGTTGTTATCATTAATTTTGCTTATTCTTGTTTTAAAGGGATGTTTTCCCTGGACTGGGGGAGGGTGGCAGGCATCTGTTGGTGGCCGTTCCATATTTTTCTGTGCTCAGAGGAGACTGCAGCGCCCCAACAACAAAGGTTTTGTCAGTAAAAACAATGACCCTGGTGAAATTGTAAAGGAACAAAATGATGTGCAGAACAATCATCAAGTGACTAATGAGAGCAAACAAAGAACTTGCAAACAAGCCCCAAACTCCTGACACCAGAAAACACAAAGCTCTGGGGTAAGGGAAAGTGCAGAGTGTGTTCATGGGCACCCAGCTGAAAGGAACTTGGGGCTCTCGTGGCCTTCCAGTGTTCATTGTTCCCGTGTTTGCCGTGGTGAGAGCTCCTCCAGGGTGTGTGAGAGGAGGAAACTCCCAGCTTCATCAAGCCTTGTCGATTTAAAGAGGCACTTTTAGGTCTTACAGCCTTCCTACCTCTTGGTCTGCTGGTTTTATTCCCAGTTTTTCATTTGCCTCTGCTCTTCAGCAGGGTGGGCACGTCCCTGGAATATCTTGTGCTTCCTTGTTGAGAGCTGGCTTGAACAAATGCACCTGTGAACAGCACGTGGTCATGCAGGATGTGGATTTAGGGAAAACAAAAAGAAGCAGGAGAAATTAATTGGCCTGACACTGACAGGACAGTGAGACAGTTACAGAAATTCCTTAGAATTATCTTCTGTGGAAGTGCAACAAGAAGCAGAAGCCTGAGAGGAACTTTTTGTAGGGCCTCTTAAACCCTTCTTCACTCAGACCCTGCAACAGCTCCATGTCCTTCCTGTGCTGGAGACTCTGGGTCTGGATGCAGTGCTCCAGGTGGGAGGGTCTCACTGGCTCTCAGACATTCCCAGACAGAACTAGGTAGTGATCCTCGGAGAGTGAGTTGGATCTGGACCTCACTAAAGCTGACTTATCAATACAGCTTTGGGATGTGTAAGATTATCCTGGGATACAGATCATTTTACAGCCTTAGATTAGCCCTGCTTTGCTTTGGATGCAGACTATGGCTGTTCTCCTGTTAACCTTTAATCCTGCTTTTACAGAGCTAAAGCTTCGGTGCTGCTTTCTCCCTGTAGGCTGAGGAAGTCCCGCACTCACTTTTTGATCCAGGGAAGAGGGTTGTGTTCTGCCCTCAGCTTTTCTTAGCAGCTTTGTCTACTTGCACAACTTAGCAGAAAACCAGGATTTTTCCCAAAGAGGGAGCCTGCAGAGGGCAGGCTGGGCAGCAGCTTGCTGTCATTTGGGAGTCAGGCTTCAGCCCTCAAACCCGTGATGGGCGCGGACACGGCGCAGTTGTTCCTGCGGGATCTCTGGGAATGCCGGAGCCTGATGCCAGCAGCTCCACGTTGCTCCAGGCAGGTTGTTCAGGGACACTGCTGGGGCTTTGATCTGGGGTTTGCTGGGAACTCAGATACAGATGTCGTGTTTTGTTGACAAACACAGCCCTGATTTACTTTTATGTTGGGGGGTCTTGATGGAGAGGAAGGGATTTCAGCAGTGACAAATGCTGCAGGGATGGAAGAGTTTAAAAGGAAGAAAAAGCAGCTTTTCTTCTGTATTAGGAGAAATTGACGCCAGGAATCAGCATTTTTAAAGGAAAATGACTGTGGAATGGAGCTGTTACCCAGAAAGGATGGGTTTTCCTGACCTTCCTTCCTTCCCCTCCTCACGTCCTTGGGAAGTGCTGTTACATTTCACTGCTCTGAATAGTGCTGAGTTTGGCAAATCCAGCTGATCTGGGTTCTTGACTTTGTTCTGAGTTTTAGATGAGTTTTTAAAATACTTTATCCTTCATTGTGAGATAAAAGGAGATGTGTTGCTCTGTTTTGGCTAAAATACAGAGACTTCCCTTCACACCCTAGAAAGATTGAAGTTGATGCCTTAATTCCAAGAATACCTGTTAACAAATAATTATTGTCTGCACCCCAACCTTCCCTTTTTATATTCATTTTATCTTTTCTGACACATAAAAATCAAAACTCTCAGTGGAGTGTCATTTACCAAAATCATTCAACTGAAAATTCCTGGACTGTGCCATCTGTGAGATCACTCTGTTTATTTAATGGATTGGAGGCAGGAGTTTTGAGCACAAACACTCAAAAAGCTTCACTCAGTGTGTTTGTTCTGTAATTCAGATTGTTGGGTTTTTAATTTTAAGTAAGGAAATGTTTTGAGTAATACTGCAGGAAATAAAAGATGAAAACTTAAGTTCCTGTTCTTAATGGATTCCAAGTGGTTTTCAAGGCAAAGCAGATCAGGGATAGATAAAACAGGGGGTTTAATGCAAATGAGAATAGGGTGGTAAAACAATTTAATTTTCGTTTTTAATATAAATATATTAATATATAAAATTATTTTAATATAAATTTAAAATAGAGGGTGGAAGCTGTGATACAGATCTCCCTTTTGATTTGGGGGTTTGACTCCTGAACAGGAAAACAAGTCACATTACGGAGATGCGATCCCATTGACTCCACAGAAAAGTTATCGCTCCACAAACACAATGATTTTTGTTCAGTTCATTTCTTTCCCTTATCTTTCTGTTTCCAGGCTGCAGCCCAGGCAGGGGAGGGTCAGCTCTAATTCTGTGCTCTTCCCTCCACCCATGTAAGGAAATTCCTTGCCTTCCACATCAGTTCTATTGTTTCCGGCCGAGCGGTGGCAGCCTCGGGAGAGTTTGCCAAGGGTTTCAGTGGCAAAATTAGCCCACAAAAGATGTTGGGTTGCATCAGCTCAGGGAAGGATGGATGTTTTGAAATGAAAGCTTAATTTCGCAGAGCCATGGGATGGTTTGAAGGGACCTTAAGATCATCCTTTTCCAACCCCAGTCTGATCATGGTGGTTCTGATCACAAGCGTGGGGTTCGGGAGTGTAAAATGCGTAAAACCATAAATGTGTGTTTGGAAATACCAATTTATTTCTAGGCAGTGATGATTCAGATGAGACTGCTGTGAATCAGTCAGTGAAACCCACGTGGCTTTACAAGTGTGCCTTTAATGGTGGCGTTTTTAACCCACACTGGTTTTGGTGCGTGGTGGTTAAATGAGAGGTTTCGTTTGAACACCTGAGTTTAAACTGTAAAATTATTACCCAGAGCTTCAGCACAGCTTTTAGGGGTTTCTGTGCGTGACAAACACGAACAGAATACCAGGAATATTTCAGAAATAAATGGCATGACAGGTAAAACTCACCTTGGTAGCTTCACACAACTCTGGTCCATTTTTAATGGACCATTTCCATTTATAGTTTATTTGCTTTTAAAATAAAAAATACCGAGTAGTTTAGCTTGTTCTGTGTCTTTAAGAAATTGAAATGGTAATCTGTAAATGGAGTGTGGCTGAGACCTGTAAATGTTTTAGTGAAGAGACCTTGAAGTCAGTCACATAAATGAAGATGAAAATTCCACACAGGGTCTGTTCTACATTGTGTGTTATTTCCAGTGAGTAGCAGCCTCCCAGAGGCAACCAAATATCCCAATAATAGCTAAAATACTTCCATTTACCTATTTGCTTTTGAGGGAATTTTCATAGAATGTAGAATGATTAAAGCCCAACATCCAACTTCCCAAAATTTTAGCTTCTTGGAATAAAAAAACCTCCTGAAAATGATGATCTGAACTGGGACTGAAGTTTGTTTCTGGGAAAAACTCTCTAAAGTTATACATGAAACTTGGATGTTGAAATAAGGACAATGTTCTTGTCCCATTCCCTGCTATATAATTTTGTTGGTTTGAGTTAATATGTAGAATTTCTTCTAAAAATAGGCTTTAATTTGGTTGTGTGTCCATTGCCTTTATTAACAACTTCAGCTCTTCTCAGCCCTAATTCCAGCCTTTAACTTCTCAAGCTCGGACACAGGGGGAAGTAGTTTTGCACCTTTAGTATGGCAATTCTGCTGTAAAGAAATTACTTCTGAAAAAACATTGACTTTTTTCTATCCTTGGAAATTGTAATTTTGTGCTACTTAGCTTTGTATTATCTTGGGTTTGATGCCAGATTTGTTTTTTTTTTAAAAACCCCTTGATTCCCTTTTGAAGTTGACAAAAAGGCAGGTTTTCAGTGGGATTGTAATACAGTAAGTGATTTAGTGCTCTCTGGAGAGTCAGAAAGAGAACAAAAGCCATTGTAGAGGGATAATGGGTGTTGGGTTTTTTTGATTTTCTTTTTTTTTTCCAGCTTCCTCTTCAAGTTGTGTGATGAGAAATTTTGCAAAGACTTTTCCTTTCAAAACCTATGATGTTCAGTGGTTTGGGTCAGAGTGTTTGTAAGTGGATGAGATTCAGCTGATAAAACCCCACGTGAATGTTAATTTGTATCCTGCAGTTCAGCAAGTCAAGTCTTTTGTTTTAATATGAACACATCCAACTCGATGTCATAATTACCATTTTAGAGAATGGATAAATCCATTATTACTGAAAGTCTGGAACCAACCAGCTCTCTGATCCTGTGGCTGATGGGATGTCACCTTTTCTGCACCACGAGGAGCTTTTTAGCCTGTGTTGGAGCTGCTTTCTCAGCCCTGCCTGTGTGATATTGCAGTGACTTTCAGAACTTCAGTTCTGGCAGCTCTCATCGGTATTTAAGAACTTCATCATATTGAAACTGCTTTTAATTAATGAAAGGAGCCAGGCTGTAATGCAGTTCTCACATGCTGACAGACCCGTGTGCTCCCTAACGTTTGCCACGCTTTGCTCTGATGTTCTTTTCTAAATATCTTTATTTTTTATCTCAGTATCACACTGGGGGGGGCGGGTTCTGGCATCTCAGCAGAGCTGTGGTCATTGCAGGAGGATGGGGGAAATAATGAAGTTAATATTTCTCCTCTTTTTTTTTTTTTTAAATATTCCTTGAACTGCGGGGTGCAGCTGGACATGAATTAGTTCCCAGTGCTGTGTGGATGATAATTGGAGGGAATAGACACGTGTGGGGCTGGGCTGTGTGTGCCTGATGTGTCTGTCTGAGCTAATTGTGGGGCACTATTTACGGTCAGTGAAGAGAAATAGGCCCTTGGCATCCTGCCTTTCAGCTGACCTATTTTAGCCATCTATCTTGGAGGGGGATCAATCACAACACACAAGTACCAACTTCTCTCCCCTGGCTCTGCAAAGCACCCAGAGTGTCAAAACCCAACGCAGATCTCAGCATTTAAGACTTAAATGTGATGACACAAACCTTTCGTGTGGGGTTTGACATAAAAACAACATTTGGGTTTGATGTGAAGCTCTGAAATACTCATTTATGGCATCGTGGGATGAAAAAAATCACAGCTGCTTTGCAAACTGAGCACTTAGAATTGCTTTGCCAAATTGAAATTACTTATTTACATTTCTTAGCAGAGTTGCACTCCAGCCCTGGTGTTTGAGCTTGGAAGCTCTAGGAACAGATAAAAGTCGGCAATTCCGTTTTGGGGGAGTTTCAGGCTTCCCTGGGTCCCCCAGGGAGAGCACGGGCAGTCTTGGCAATTTTATCCATCATTTGTATTCTCTGTGAGCACAGGGCTGAGCTGCTGTTGGGGCTGCCTGTATTTGATGTGAAAATGAGTGCCCTTGGAATGGGATGGTGACTCCAGCGCTCGTGTGACACCGAGGGCTCGTCCCTTCAGGGATAAAAGCACAGGGAATGTTCAGATCCTGCTCCTGGCCTGGGACTGAGCTTCCTGAACCAGCTCAGGGTGAATCCCAGCAAAGCTGTGCCCGCACCAGCACAGGCAAGAACTGAACCTGTGTCTGTGTAGGGCTGCCTGCTTTCTGTGGATTTGCTGCTGGGGATTTCCTGATGTTTCCCTTAGCTGAACATCCCGGCTCTAAGCTCATATTACATAACTCTTTCAATAAGAATTTTTTAAAATTCTGTGTAACAGAGTGCTTTGTGGAGCTGAGATCACTTCCAGAGCCTGGAGCAGTTATCCTATGGCTCTTTCCCAGCCATTCTGGGAAGTCCTTCCCGTGGCAGGGCCTCCAGGAGCTGCCCTGGCTGCTGACCCCTTGAGCCCGGCCTTTGATCGGCTGAGAGAGCCAGCTGCAGTGTGGGGGCTTGGAAGAAATTCCCAGTTTGCTACTGGTTTGGCATAGTGGCTTCCTGATGGCCATAGAACTATTAAGTATGAGGCAGGTTTAATGTGTGAGGTTGAAGGAAACAATCAGCCTCTGCTAAAAATTCCTTTACACTTGGTAGGTGGAGGATGAAGAGAATAGTGTCGTGTGAAGTGGATTTGGGATGTCAGAGTTTGGGCATGAGAATTCCAGTTGCACAATTTGATTATTTCCTCAAAGCATCTCTCACTGAGGGTGGCTGTGCGCTGAGGTTGGTTGTACCTGGGAGAACTTTGCAGAAGGGAAATGTCTTCTGTTCTTCCTAAGTTCTGAGTGATTTCGTAAAACCATGGAGTGGTTTGGGTTGGAAGGGACCTAAAAGCTCACCCAGTTCCTGCCCTGCCATGGGCAGGGAGACCTCCCCCATCCCAGGGTGCTCCAAGCCCCGTTCAGTCTGGCCTTGGACACTTCCAGGATTTGTGTCTGATTTATTGTGTCTGTTCACCTCACCTTAAACACTGGGCTTGATTTTTCTGGGGAAGAAATAATTTCTTAAGTTTTGCGCAGTTTCACTCTTTTTTCTCTCCCAGATTTTCAAAGTGATTTAAATAATCAAATCTAATTTTCTACAGAAACACACTCTTGAGTTTGTTGGAATGGAGTGTGCACAGTTCCCGTGAATACACTTTGAATGGGTATCTGTGAAATATGACTTATTTAAAAATCTCTATCATATATATTTAAATACATCCTGAGTTAAATATTTAAATGACATTGTCAGTCACTTGCAAAGTTGCATTTAACACAGAATCTGTGTAANGAATAGTGTCGTGTGAAGTGGATTTGGGATGTCAGAGTTTGGGCATGAGAATTCCAGTTGCACAATTTGATTATTTCCTCAAAGCATCTCTCACTGAGGGTGGCTGTGCGCTGAGGTTGGTTGTACCTGGGAGAACTTTGCAGAAGGGAAATGTCTTCTGTTCTTCCTAAGTTCTGAGTGATTTCGTAAAACCATGGAGTGGTTTGGGTTGGAAGGGACCTAAAAGCTCACCCAGTTCCTGCCCTGCCATGGGCAGGGAGACCTCCCCCATCCCAGGGTGCTCCAAGCCCCGTTCAGTCTGGCCTTGGACACTTCCAGGATTTGTGTCTGATTTATTGTGTCTGTTCACCTCACCTTAAACACTGGGCTTGATTTTTCTGGGGAAGAAATAATTTCTTAAGTTTTGCGCAGTTTCACTCTTTTTTCTCTCCCAGATTTTCAAAGTGATTTAAATAATCAAATCTAATTTTCTACAGAAACACACTCTTGAGTTTGTTGGAATGGAGTGTGCACAGTTCCCGTGAATACACTTTGAATGGGTATCTGTGAAATATGACTTATTTAAAAATCTCTATCATATATATTTAAATACATCCTGAGTTAAATATTTAAATGACATTGTCAGTCACTTGCAAAGTTGCATTTAACACAGAATCTGTGTAACCTACGCTGTGTGATGTGATTTTACAGCTCTGCTTACAACAGAGCTTTGGGGGTTGAACTTTGCTGTCACTGCTCCGTTTAGGATGAATTTTTGTTACTTATTTGGTATTTCTGTGCACAAAAGAAAGTGAAGAGGCAGCTATTGCTCAGCTGTTTCTGATAAGCAAACAGCTGGGGACATGTCACATCCAGATGTTGAGCGTCCTGGCAGCATTCCCTGAGGAATACTCTGGTTGGCAGCACCCCCTGGCCTTGCAGTTCCTGGGCGTCTTCCTTGACCTCAGTGACATCTCCCTGAGCATATTCCCTTCTCCAGAGCCGCTCTGGCCATGGAAACAGCTGGATGGAAATCGCCGGGATGTTGTTGCGGTGCTGTGTGCTGCCATCTAATGGGAGCCAAGCTCTGTCATTCCTCCTGCCCGGAGTGGGGGGCGGCCAGCGGGCTCTGTCCACTCGACACAGGTGTAAATCTGCTAAAAAACATGGTGTGAGCATCCTGCAAATCTCAACATGACACTGATAAATTGTATACAGAGCTGCTTCCTGCTTTTCCTGATTTTCTTTCTTTCTTTCTTTCTTTCTTTCCCTCGTCCAGGCTCTTGATGGAAATGTATATGATCACCTTAAGGATTATTTAATGGCATTCAGCAGGACTGAACTAGAGACATGCCAAGCTGTACAAAACACATTCCAGTTTTTACTGGAGACTTCCAGCAGGGTAAGTTTGAGCTGAATGATCCTTTGTAACCGAATCCTTACAGCGTGGACAAATCGCCGTGGCTTAAGATTTGCTTCCAAAATCATGACAAAACTGAAGGGTTGTTATTTTTGGTTACTCCCGAGTGGTATTAAGTTAAAAGACACCAGACGGTTTTCTTGGGGAGAATTTTTCCTCCAGCACCCAGACTGCTTTCCCCTGAGTGTATTTGCATCCAGAGATGCTCAGTTCTCCTCCCCCTCTGCATGTTTGGGAGGTGAAATTGCAGCTGAGGGCTCTGCACGGTGTAATCTGCAGCAAAGC
Source organism: Ifrita kowaldi (assembly GCA_013398055.1). Lineage (NCBI taxonomy): Eukaryota > Metazoa > Chordata > Aves > Passeriformes > Cinclosomatidae > Ifrita > Ifrita kowaldi. The sequence goes on from VZRS01002847.1 coordinate 86,322, forward strand.
CCTGGGAAACTGGTTGGATCATTTCTTAATAATTGTCTGTCAACTTAAAATCCAAACTATTACGCTGTTTTCTCCCTGGAATTAAGAGTGGCAAACACAGCAAACAAATTAGAGCCTTGTCATAGACGTGGTTTGTTTGCTTTGTCGAGCAGCCAGACTCAGGGAGGCGTGATCGCTTCCAGGGTAGTTTTGATACTTAAATAATTCATCTGCTGGGCTGAGAAAAAAAAAAAAAATTGCCATTGAGCTCAGAAAAGCTGCTTTGGTGCAGTCATAATATTCCTTTATACATTTACCTTACCCACCCACCCAGAAACAGAGCTCATTCACCCAGAGTTGTGGAGCAAAAGCTTATTTAACACGTTCCTTATTTACCTCCAAGCAAGTGATCTCACACCTTCAGAGATCTGAAGTGAGGGCATGAAAAATGGGCTTCACCCGCAGCTTTGCATTTACTTGGCAGCAACTGTAGAAATAATCAAAACACCATTTTCTCTTCAGTTGTAGAAGGACTTCCAGTAATTTACCTTGGGGTGTATCATTCAGGTCGGCCTCAAATACCTTCCCCAAAAGTGCTGGCTTGGAATCTTTTAGCTAAACAGGCTTCTGTAGAATGTCTGCATAATTAATTTTTCACTGTCGTATCAGATCCTTTGTGTTCAAAATGCTTGGAGAGCTGCCTGGTTGGGACTTTGATCCAGTTCTAAACTGCCACATCCAAACAGTTCCTTGGAGTAGGAATCCTTTCCTTGGATATTTGTGTGCCCTGAGTTTGTGTTACCCAGGCTGGAGAGCTCCAGGTCTGGCTTATTTTACACAATAACCAAGTCAGGCAGTGTGTGTGAAGGAAGCAGTTGTGTTTCTGCTTTACTCCGTGGGCACAATGCCTGGAGAGGGGACAGGAATCTAAATCCAGCTGGCAGGTCTGAACAGGGCTTTTACAACTGCTGCTTACAACTCGATTTGCTTCTCTCCTTGTGCTTCAGGAATGCAGAGAAGAAAAATTTGTGTTGCTTTGCTACTGAAAACATGTGTCTTGCTCTGAATATATTGGCTGGTGGATTTTTCCACAGGCTTTGCTTATCCTTTCTTTCCATGACAGGTCCAGGTTGCAGTAATCAGCCCAAAAAAAGGAGAGGTGAATCCAGAAAAAAACCATTTTCTCTCCACCAAAACCCACCCATGTCTTTCAAAAGCAGCTTGAGTTGTTAAACATGTAATAAATTTGTTAGCAATTTAGAATAAACCTGTCATCAAAGCAAAGGTTTTAAATATTTATTGGGGGTGTTGAATGCTTCACCTGTTCTTTGTTAGTTTGCAGTACAAGCTTGGCAGGCTCTGCTTAGAAGAGACACTTCATGTCATTGGGTGAAATACTTGTGCTGCTCCATCTGAGCTGTATTTCTGTTTGTGGGATGGAATTAAATTGTATTTGCTTTAGAAGGACACAAGTTGCTTCCCACAAGTGCCAGGGATGGCTCCTTGGCTGGGCAGGGCTGGTGGTCACCTCACATGATGCAGATTGAGGGAAACAGCTAAAAACCAGATTTTCTGTATAAAATGCACATTTTCCATGGTTTTATCACAACGATGTTTGTTGGAGCTCTGTTTTATTACTCCTGGGTTGGGGTGGCCCCTGTCATTTCTCTGACACTGGAATGGGAACACTGACCCCAGAGAGGGTAAGTTTAGATGGGATATTGGGAAGGAATTGTTCCCTGGGAGGGTGGGCAGGCCCTGGCACAGGGTGCCCAGAGCAGCTGTGGCTGCCCCTGGATCCCTGGCAGTGTCCAAGGCCAGGCTGGACGGGGCTTGGAGCAGCCTGGGATGGTGGAAGGTGTCCCTGCCCATGGCAGGGGTGGAATGAAATGATTTCTTAGGTCCCTTCCTGCCCAAACCAGTCTGGGACTCTGATTCTGTGAAAGTGCAATTTAAGTTCCTTTTCACTTGAACAGTCTTACTCAAGACTTGCACTTCTTGCACTTCTCTTTTGGAAAAAAGCTGATTTTCTTTGGAGCATTTTCTGAAATTCCATTTGCTGTTTCGAGTAACATTTCTGTGAGGTTTCTGGTAAGAGGGCAAGTAATTTCCTTCTGCACATCTGACTGTGCCTTTTTTCTGCATATGGGATACATTTCATGTTTGATTTCAGGTCTGTTTTAACCTGTCAATTGACATTGACTTCAGAAAGAAAATGTGTAAGAACATTGATTCAATTACTGAATAACAGGAAATTTATCTGGAAAAGTTGCAGTTTAATCCCAAGGATACAGTGTTGCTTTGGAGTATTTTTATTTTCTTTTTATCAGTTGTCCATTATTTTGTGCAAATGCAGGATTTCATGTGCTGGGCTTGCACATTCTCCCGAGCCTCCTGTTCTGATAACAGTTGTTTTCATTTTTAACCACTTGTTGTGGCTTTCAGGGGAAGTCTCTTAGGAGTGCTGTTGGAAAAATGACTTTTCTCTTTGAACTGAGTTGCTTGGGAGTCAGATTTCTGTGGGGAAAGTGCATTAAAATATCCGTGCAGGTTTTCACGTCCTCAGTAACTTCTTTTTGGGGTTTTTTTTTTTCTAATTGAAGTTGAAATAGTTCCACATACTTGGCATGGCCCGGGGTTGTGTGCTGTGGTCAGTGTTCACGTGGATCTAAGGCACAATTCAATGGAAGAGCTGGTTAAATGAAATGATTTTGATGCCAGATCAGTGCTGAGCATCCTCTGAAGCTGCAGATGTTTCCTTCTTTACTATTTTCTGAATTTCTGTTTCTGGGAATTCGTGATGCAAATCCCTGTCTGTTTTCTCCCCATTTGAGTGTGTTTATGTTCAACTGCTCAAATTGGAGCAGTAATTATGTACTTTCCTGGTTTAGATGAGTGTATTATTGGCCCTGGAGGACTATTTACTTTCTTTAACTGGAGATTAATTTTTTACAGTTCAGTATTTCAGCAACACAAGCATCAACATTCTGCTGCATTAGAGAACAAGTTTTATTTCCCATTGTCCACCCAGCACAGAGTTCTCGGTCATGCACAATGCTGCTATTTCTGGATAAATACCGTCTTTATTATCTCCTTTGTACATGTAAACCCTCAGTTTGGTAATAGATTGATATAATTTTGATGCATTGTCATCAATTGAGGCAGTGAATGCTCTGTAAGAGTTCTTCAACCAGTGATCCTATTTTTTCAGCTTGCAATCACTGGGTATTTCTTTGTAAATCTGTGTAAATTGTGACATAAGAGGTTTGTTTAGGGATCTGTGTCATGCTGCCTGAAACGTATCATTAAACAAATTTAGGAGCTGAAGGAGTTTTGCTTCAGCAGAATGCCAGCTTGGAGAGTTTTCTCTGAAAGCAATTTAATAAAGAGAGATGAAGTTTGTAACTGATTTTGGATGCATTATTCCAAACAGTCCTTTCAGCTCCCACAACTAATAATTTCTGCCAAATTAAGACTTTTCAGCTTAAGAAAGAGCAGTGCACAGGAAATTACCCACAAGAGGAGAGAAAAATATTCATGGCAGTGACACCACAGAGTGTCTATTTAATAGTTGGTGCCTTTTCCCCCGTTTTGTAGGTGGTTGGCAGGGATATTTTAGGTCCTTGTCACCCGGTGTGTGTCCTGCCAGTACCTCTGACCAGCTCAGGCCCTCAGTTCCCTGCTGGTGCACCCAAGCTCCTGCTGCAGGTTTAATCTCAGTTGGAAACTCTCTGCTGATTTTGCTCTCCAGCTGTTTTTCAGTTCACAAAGCAAGGAGTCTAAATAAACCTTTTTCTTTCCTCAGGTGGTGCGGGATTACAATCTCCAGCTGTTCTTACAGGAGAACTCCGCGTTCCACAAACCTCAGCCTTTCCAGTTCCAGCCAAGTGACAGTGACACTGTAAGAGCCCTGTGAATCCCTGCAGTTGCTTGGGATAGCTCTATTTTAAAGCAGATTGTTATAAATGGGGAGAGAATCACTGGTATTCCAATCTGGTTTAACCCAGTGCTGTATTTTTGGGAGAGAAAGGGAGAGTGGCCTGGTTGCAGGAGGTGGGTGATGGTAAAAAAAGCATCAAACAGGCTGTACATCATCCACAAAAGAGCAGAATCTTTTTTTGGCATCCAGATTGTGACTAACAGTCCTGTGTTTCACTGCTTTCAACCTAATTCCTACTAGATTTTGTTGCCTTTTTATCCTGCTGGCAAGGTTCTCATAATATTCACTAATACTGGGTTACAACTGTGCCAAATTAAGTGTCCCTGCACACCTCAGTTGCTCAAGGAATACTCAGAGATATGTGTAGAGAACTACTAAAAATAATACTGTTAAAACACTGCATTCCAAAATACTATCCAAAAATCTTACCTTGGTTTCTGTGTTGCTTCCAAAGCAATCATTAATGACATTAAAATTGAGTGAATCAGAGCATGTAAGTGCATTTCCAAACAACACCTTGATTAAAGTGGGTTCTTGATGTCCCATTGACATTACTCATGTTATTTTAAGAAACAGCTGTTTAAAATAAGTTTGGATCTTCAAAGAATACAAACTTTTTTTTTACTTGAATTCATGTGTGAACTGACTTGGGCAGTCTTGGTCTGCAGTTCAGGCGATTCAGATCAAGACTTGCGTAAGAGTGACTTTCCCAGTCACCCTGACATCTCTGCCAGGGTTTCCTTTGTATTTCCCTTTTAACAAACTCTGATTTTGATTTTTCTTCCAGAAAGAGTCAGTTATTCTCATAAGTAAACGTTTGGAGTATTCCCTTGGGTGGAAATTGTTGGGGTGTCCTGTGCAGGGCCAGGAGCTGGACTTGGTGCTGCTGATGGGTCCCTTCCAGCTCAGGATATTCTGTGATAAAGTTTGAGGTTGTTCTTGATAACAGTGAGCAGAATCTTTCTGAGTGTCTTTGCTCTGCCTCTCTAACCTTTGCTGCTGTGTGTTCTCGTCCCTGTGCACTCCCTGCATCCAGAGTTTTAATGCAGTTCAACTGGTGGAGATTGAGCCCTCACCTGTCAGTGCTATGAGAATGACCATAGCAGAGGTACCTTGGGGTGTTTCTGGTCAGCCTTGTGTTATCCCTGTGCATGTGGGATGCTGAATTTACACTCTGGAGAGGTGGCAACAGAATGCACGGTCTCTAGATACAGAAAAAAAAGGAAAAAAAGTGCTTTTTTCACAATGAGACTTCAAGGAGGAAAAATCAAATTAAGGGTGTTATTTGTGGGGAGCTGCTTCACACTTCTCCTGTGCTCTTGTACAGGGTTTGTAATTGATATTCTAATCTTTTGGGGGCATGAATTAAAATTTCACAGCTCAAGACAGTGCTGTGTGTAATTGGTTGCTGCTCCACTGTGAGAAGGGAAGGGTGTCTGACAACTGCAGGCTCTTGGTGTGCACTGATGAAATGCAGCCCTAGTGCTGATTTAATTTGGCTCCTTTTCCACAGGGCCATCCCCATGGCCAGTGGAGCTGTAAGTCACTGCCTTCAAACTCTGCAACGTGAGAACTGCCAGGATTCTGTGCCGTGGCACTCGTGTGGGCTCACAGGGTCCACGTGTACTGCTGGTGCAGCCTCACTCCAGGAATTTTAGGAAGCGATGAATGGGTCGTTCATGTCTCAGTCCCTCACATGCAGCGACTCCTTTGCTTGGTTAACCCACCTGGGCTGCAGAATTCCTGCATTTCCTCAATGCACTGCAGCTTTTAAAGCTTCAGCTGCTTAGGCTGTAACCAGTTTTCCCCAAAATAATGAAATTATGCTTCTTTGCGATCCATTTAATCCTGCTCAGCTAACAGGATCCTGCCTGGGCAGTCCCATTTTTAATCAATAAGTACAAGAGAATGAAGTCTCTTGCTCAGGCTTTTGAATTGGTCAGAAATTGGGTGTTTTCTAACTGATGGAGCAACATTTAATTGCAGGAGAATAATTACCAAGCATTCTTTTGCCACATGTTCTGTTTGTAGATGTTCTGCAGAGTTTATCAGAGTTCTCTTTATCAGTTGGCTTTTAGTTTCTGTGGGTTGTGCATGGTAATTTTCACACCAAGGACTGAAAGAACAAAGTAGAGTCATAAATGCATCTCATCAAAAGTTTCATATGAACCTTTCCCAAGAACAAGTTGTGGGCTCTCTTTGGGCTGATCCACCGGGACTGGGCTCAAAATTTGGAGTATTTAAGTATTACTGGAATGGAGTTGTGAGTGCTGTGGGCAGGCAGAATGTTATAAACCATATGGATATGGAGCTCTGAATGGAGAGCTCTGAGTTCTGGTGTAAATTCCACTTTTACATGGTCCATCCCACACTTTGGTTTTATAACAGAAGAGCTGTTACCAGGATTTCTGTGTAGCCCTTGGGTCAGGGATGCCTCAGTTTGCTTTCAAAATGATCCCAGCGTGCACAGTCAGAGCCTCCAAAAGGATCTGTTCCTAAGAAAGGAAGGAGTGAAACAATTTTCCATCAACTGCCAGGATTTTTGATCCCAGAAATCCCAGTTGCACTAGGTGAAATGTACACTCTTGAGTGCCCACAAAGAGAAAACCTCTTCGAAATGTTTTACATCAATCAGGTATTTTCCATTGTCTAAAAACTTTGGTTTGAGCTTGAATGGAAACAATTTTTCATGTTACTAAATTATTTAGATTCTTTCAGTGTCTTGGTTCATTTCTCGATGGACATTCTTACTTTTAAAAAAGAAAGTTTTCAAAAAAAACCCCCTAAAACAAACCACTTACCCTTAAAGAAATGGTTTGTTTTAAAAATATTCAGAAAGAAACGATTGATCAGTTCCTAACAAGCTTTAATCCTCTCCAGAAATGAATTCCCAACATGGATTTATAGACAGCAAAGTGGAGAATGGAAAAGAGTCTTTTAAAATACCTTTGTCCTCCCAAGGAAACCCAGTCAGCACATCTTGGCCTTCCACAGAGGCTGCTGTGAAACTCCACAGTTCAATCATCCCCCATCCTCCCACGAGGAAAGGGATATTTATTAATTCCACCAAAATCCAGTGTGTGGAAAACACACTGTCCCCGTGCTCACAGATAAGCCACGAGAACAGGGCAAAAGAAAGAGGAAATTTGCCAGCTTTTCTCTGTTTCCTGTTTGGAAAAGCTTCTTTTTCCTTGATCCCGGGGTTATCACGTGGGAAAAGGAGCCAGGTGACACAAAAGTGTCCCTGGAGCGGGATGAGAAGGGCCCTGAAAAGCTGACACTTCATTTTTGGGGTCTTTTTCCTGTTTTTCATTCACTGTTTCCTCAAAGCACGTGAGGAAAAGCTGTGGCCCAGCTGATGCGTCCCACAGCTTCTTGACATGAAGATAATCTTCTTTTTCCCTCTTAATTTGCACAAAAACACCTCAGGAAGGTCAGTGGAAAGATTTGCAGTTTTCCCCCACGTAACTTGGCTCTTTTATGGGGAGATAGTGAAAATAAGGATGAATTTCCCTTCACTCTCAGAAGATACATCTTGGAATTTCTCAGCATCTTCTATGAAGGAATTTTATATAAGTTACATAAACAAGTACAAAAGGGGCCCATATTTCTGTATTTACAGTGGTCTGTGCATTTAATACCAGAACAGACTGGGTTTAACTTTTTTGAACCTAAACATAAAAAAAGATTGAAGTTATTATTTAATTTTATCAACCTTTTAATACCAGAACAGACTGGTTTTAAGTATAACCTTTTTGAAGCTACATATATATTAAAAAGAGCTTATTATTTAATTTTATTCAGTATTAGGAATTCTTTTTGAGGAGAATTTCAGCCATTCAGGTCAAGAAATGATCAGTGGGTGCAAGTGGGCAAAGCTCTGCCTTCCCTCTGTGACTTGACCCATCTTGTGCCTGTCTAAAACTGATTTTATTTAATCCCTCCTGCCCTAGCTGTGCTTGAAGTAAGGTCTGAGATCTAATATTTATATTTGAGATTGGTATTGAAGAAAATGAAAGTTTTGGCTCTACTTTGGGATTTAGCTTAGGTTGAATGTGTCATTTTCTGTAAGTATAATGAGCTGAAATTGGCTCCCACCCTAATGGATTTTATTTTAATTTTCACTGTCTAGTTGACTTTATTTTAATTTTCACCACCTAATTTTAATTTAGAGAGCACACAGTTAGAATTCCTGGGGTTTTTGCAGTCAGGAAACACAGTTTAAGCAAAGCTCTGGGTGATTTCTAACAGTGAAGATCAGAGAGCAGAAGTTACACTTGAAGGAAGTGGCCACTTTAAAACTAGAGATTTGTTTATATTGCATTGAAAATAGCTACAAAATCAATTTTTTCTGTGTCAAACTTGGTTTTAAAAGTCCTTTTTTTTGCCTTTGGTTACTTAATGAGGGCAATTTTTCTGTGTTTCTAGTTCCAATAGATTTTTGGAAAAGTTGGCTGGGAATGCAGCTGCTGTGAGGGCTGAGGCAAATGAGGATAATTATGAGGGTGAGAATGGAAATAAATTAACAAAAATGCTCTGCACTCTAATTTCAGTATTAATTGCAGTGGGAACAATAAAAATCTTTAAGAATAAATAAGATTCAAATTAATTTTAAAAAAGGATTGTGGCTTTTCATCTCTTCTCTGTAACAAAAGTTCTTAATACAGAAACATCAAGGCCTAGGAGTAACAAAGTTGTGTTGATCAGTGATATTTAATAAAAATCAATACTTCAAAAAAAAACCCCCAAAACAAAAAACCCCAAAACAAACAAAAAACCCCCAAAACCCAAACCAAAACAAAAATCCCTCAAAACCCAAACCAAACCAAAAAAACCCCGAAGCAAACAAACCAAACCAAAACATCCCTGCCCAGTCAGATGTTCCTTTTCCTTCTGCAGCCCCATCAGCGCTTCATTTATTAGATTAATATAATATTGTTTAGTATTAATAATATATTATTAATTTGGTTGTTTAAAAAGCAGAGTGTGGTTTTATAAAGCAGCAATAATAGGTTGGTTTGGATTTAGCCTCATTGTAACATATAGGTTATAATAATAATAGTGGATTGAAGTCCTTTTTTATTATTCTGAGGGGAAAAAATCCCTGTATGCAAAAAATCTTAATTTTTAAAGATGAGGAGTGTCCAGTTTGAAATGTTGGAAATTGACTGAAATATGAGTCAGCCCCAGCTCACTCTTGGCTAAATTAAAATTAAATGAGTTCAGCAATAACAGCCTAAAAGGAGCCCCAGACTTGGCTCATGATTTTCTCAGAACTGCTGAGTTTAGCAGTGAGTTGTGTGAAAAATGTCATGTGTGTTCCTTCCTCCTCCCCAAAGTGTTGCTCTGCAGCATTGGCATGGAAACTTCTTGTTTTCACCTCTTTTTAAAAGAAATGCCTGGTTTTTAAATGTTTCGTGTCAGTGCTTTGCATGCAGTAAATGTTCCCTGCTTTGTGCCTTGGTTGAAGTGAACTTTTTTAGGCCTCGGCCACAAAAATAAGGAACGTTGAGGCTCAGGAGCCAATGTTTTTTTGCTTTCAAGAAAGAGCTGTGCCATCTGCTTCCAGATATAACTGGATAAATGAGAATACAGGCTGAGTTGGGCCCTGTTGGGAGGCAAATCCTGCACCTGCACCAACATTTCAGACCAAAATGGAGAAGTGACATTTGTCTGCAGCCTGAATGCTTTTGTTAATTTAAGAAACAATGTTGCTGCCCCTAAGCTTTTTAGCTGCTTGGAGCCATCCAGAACTTTCTGTTGGTTTACTGACCGAATTTTTAGCACTAAACACTGTTTTCATTGTAATCCAAGCCCTGAGGGAACAGCAGAGTGTCCATCTATGTTTAGCTCAGGTTTTTTGGCTCTCCCTTCATTTCTTGGCCAAGAAGAGTGGGTTTGGTTTCCCTCTCTTTTTGGAAGAGGTTAAATTGAGTCATTGGACGTCTTGGCACCACCAGGTTCCAGTCCTGAAAACCCTTCAGCTTCATGGAGTAAATCAGGTCAGGATCAGACCCTTCAGTTCCTCCACCTTCTTCCCTACAATTTGGAGTTTGATGTCCACATCAGATCAATCTGGTTTAGCTCCTTTCTTCTCACCTATTTTAATGGCAGCTGAGTTTTCATTTTCTTGATGTTCCCCTCCAGTCTGTCTTTCCCTGAGGCTACAGAATTAAGGCTTTTCATTGCCCCATTTTATTTTGTTTTATTTTTAGACCTTGAAGCAGGGGTGAGGTCTGCCTGGGTGCAATGCTGCTTTATAAGTAACTAATACAAGTTATTATATTATATACAATAATCTGATCCAACAAAATTCCGTTCTTTTTTAGTAGGCCCTTAAGAGTAGCCACAAAGTCCACATTCATTTTTCTGATCAAGTGCTTTTGATAAATAGACTAAAACCCAAAATCACGCTTGGGATAATGAAGATGATTATCAAGGGACTGAAAAGTCTGGATTCTTTCCGTATGAAAATGAGCTGTTGAGTAGGAGCAAGAGCAGTGGGAATATTGAAAATATGTTATGGGCTCTTTTCACTCTCAGATGTTTCATAGGGAAGAGGGAATGTCAAAGACTTTGCTCGGGTTAAAACTCAGGTGGAAGCTGTGGAAGAAGCTGTGTGATAAGCTGGGAAAAAAATTTCACTGAGGTGAAATGTTATTGAGAGGATTGGATGTGCCTAAATAAATCTGCATGTTGTCCTCTTCAAGTTTGCAATGGAGTAGCTTGACAGAGGTAATTAAAGAAGTCAGTAATGAAGGAATATGATTCTATGAAGCCACCTCAGTAAAAGCCAATTAAATTGAGGGGATGAGTGAAGAGATCCTCACCTGGAGCTTCACCTTCCTCCCTGTTCGTCCCAGAGCTGGCCCTGTGCCTGTACCTCTCCTCCTCCGCTTCTGGGCTGCTCCACACCTTGTCTGACAATTCCCTGGGCTTGGAAAATAACAGGGTAATGGGCATTTCAGACACGAGGAATAAAGGCCAGGTTCCATTTTGATGGCAAGGAATTTCACTGAACAAAGTAGCGAGCTGAACCAATTTTGCCTCTTTTTCAATTAGATCCCCTGATGAGATGTTGACCTAAGGTAATATTTTCTGCCTCTTCCATGAGGACAGTGCAGTCTAAAGGCCAGAAAAATCTTGTTTTCAGAATGACTTCAGTTTGCTTCCTGGTGTCTCTTGGTTTTACTCCAGTCTCTGCCAAATGCTGGTGTAGATGATTGAACTGTCATCCTTCCTTGACACAAATCATTCCACTTTTCCTGCTAAAATACCTGATAACAGCATCACTTCTTCTGCAACAGCTGGAGGCTTCCCAGCTACCCTGAAAATAATTCCATGTCTTTCTGCTCTCTTACCCTTTCCTGATGGCTAACCTTGGATTTCTCCTGCCTAAACAACCTTTTCATCCTTGTGGGCTTCTTCTCTAGTTTCAAACTCCACCTGATGAAGAAAAATGGTGTCTTTTGAACCATACAGAGTGAGAAATTTGTGACTCGGGCATTTCTTTCACACTTCAACAGCTCTGTGCGTATTCTCTCTTCTTGGGTCATAGTTTATAAGGGATTTTTTTTGGTTGATCTCAAAGGCTGTGCAGGATTATGACAGCACTTGTGATAAAAAGATGTGCAAGGGGGTTGTGGATTGCAGTGACTGGCTCAGGAAAAGAAAAATCCTAGGGACTTGTTGAGGTTGGAAGGGATCTCTGGAGATTGTCTGGTCCAGAGCTGGTTGTCCAGGATTGTATCCAGGTGTCTTTTGGATATCTTCAAAGATGGGACCTATCCCAAATGATTCTGTGACTCTGTTACAAATGGAAATGGTAGAAAGATTGGGAATGATTTCAGTAATTCCGTGCTGGGCAGTGTGTCTGTTCTGTTCAGCCTGGAGACAGCAGAGAACTATTTCATCTTGCTTTAGTTGGAACTTCTTGAGGGGGAGAAGTTTACTTTTTGTCATTGACACAACAAAAGCAGGAATAAGATGGAGCAATATTAAAAATGTGATTGGAAATTTCAGCCTCTGTTTTGCAGACACAAACATTTTTGGACAGAAATTCCCATGCTGTACTGAAATATTTTATGGCTTTGTGGTTTGATCACAGTTTGCAAAGAACGAGCCCCTTGGCCACACTAAACCTTTCATCTTTAGGAAGGAGTTGTTCCCTGGGAGGGTGGGGAGGCCCTGGCACAGGGTGCCCAGAGAAGCTGTGGATGCCCCTGGATCCCTGGAAGTGCCAAGCCAGGCTGGACAGAGCTTGGAGCAGCCTGGGACAGTGGAAGGTGTCCCTGCCCATGGCAGGGGTGGCACTGGATGGGCTTTTAAGGTCCCTTCCATCCTAAACCATTCCGTGATTCCATGATCTTTGCTTCCTATAATGCCTGTTCACCTTGGGAATTGAATTCTTGTGATCTTCTGGCTTTTGGAGTTGTGTTCCCACAACCTGGTACCATCCCAAAGCTCACGGGGAAGTTCTTGTCCTATCTTCCTTGTTTCCTAAGAAGCAAGATCCCAGGCTGATGAATGCAATCCAGAGTCACCCTGTGGGTAACCACAGAGGTAGCCCAGGGTCTGGGCCACGACTCATTCCTTGTTCCCTGTTCCAGAGCCGACAGCTGGAATCGGAGACCGGAACGACTGAGGAGCACAGCCTCAACAAGGAGGCGCGGAAATGGGCGACCCGCGTGGCCCGCGAGCACAAGAACATCGTGCACAGCCAGCGGGTAGGTCTGGGAAAAGCACATTGCTTGGAAGAGGAGCTGCTGCAAGCACCAGGGAATTGTTTGGGGCCTGTGTTCACGTGGGTGTCAAACGTCTGCTCAACGCTGGGAAGATGCATGAGGAATTTGCTGTTAAATCTAATGTCTCAAGACATAAAATTGGATGTGAATTGATAAATTTATTTCTGTGTCTGTGGCTCAGCTCAGAAGAGCCAAGGACTGTGTTCGGGCATCAGGCAGCTGGATTTTGGAATGTGTCTGTCAGGGTGAGACTAAAGACAAAAGTTCCTTGCTCTTCCCAAAAAAGCCAGCCGTGTGCTGTGCTTTCACCACACCCTGCCCGGGTTCCCAGTCATCCCTACAATTCCAACCCCCAAGCACAGCATCATCTGGGGAAAAACAACATCCAAAATGCTCTGACATCTCTAGAAAGGCTCCAGGGAGACCCGAGAGCCTCTTCCAGTACCTAAAGGGGCTCCAAGACAGCTGGAGAGGGATTTTGGACAAGAGATGGAGGGACAGGACACAGGGAATGCCTTCCCATTGCCAGAGGGCAGGAATAGAGTGCTCACCTTTTTTTTCCTGGGATGGGCCTTTGTTGGTCATCCCCAGCATCCAGTCACACAGTAACTTCCCTGATTGTCACAAATACTTGACTTTGGCATTTACTGCATCTGGGCTGTGTTTCCTTGTTCCTGGCAGACCCTGGAAGAGCTGGAATGCCATGGGCCGGTGATGTCCGAGCAAACCCGAGCGGAACTGGAGCAGAAAATAGATGAAGCCAGGGAGAGCATTCGCAAGGCTGAGGTAAGGGGGAAATTCTTTTGGCATTTTCAGTTCCTTACCACAGGGAGATCTTTGTTACAGCTGTTGCATTTGGTTGGTGGAAGTGTGTATTTTCAGCATCACAAAGCAGGGAATTTTAAGATTGTTTTTTCTTCATTTGGTATTTGTTAAATCACTGAATCAACTTCATGAAACTCCAGATCAGAAGAGTCAATTAAAAACACCTCCTGATGAAGAGTGAGTCCTCTCATTTTCCACTGTCAGAGGTCAAGAATCTCTATACTTGGGGCTTTATCTGAAACAGACTGAAGAACAATCTCAGGTCTACTAATTTCCTTCTGCTTGAAGGAATTAATACCAGAAAATGGTGATTTTATCTCTGTTTTCATATTTTTGGGTTCTAGAAGCGACTGCCACATGCTGTTGTAGTGGGTTTTGATACACAAACTGATTCTGGCTGTTGATGGGAAAACACTGGAAATAATCCTTGTATCTCTTAATTTTACTGTGAGGTGCTTTAAAGGGTTACAGAGGTTGATGAGACCTGTTGTGGGTTAAGACTCAAGAAAAAAATTAACTTCTTATTTGGCTGCCAGTGCTGGGTTGGTGAAAGTGAACTGTTTTCATGGCCACTGACTGAAAAAGCCCATTGCAGGCAGCAGGAACTGATCTGCTGGGTTTTGGATGAGTGGGTTGCTTAATTAAAACTGGTGAACAAACCTAATTGTTGCAGTGAAGTGCTTCTCATACCTCAGAGTACCTGATGTAATTAGGAATGTGATTTACAGGTGAAGGGGTTAGAAAATACAGAGCAAAATTATTCCTCCTCCTCGTGGGAGAACTGTCAGGCTCCCTTTTTAAAGCACGTGCAGGATATGGTTTTTTGAAACCTAATTCTTAGAGAAAGTGGTTTAAAAACCTGTTTTGAGTAAACTATTTCCAACAGACCATACTCCAAAATACTTGTGTATATACATGTGCAGTTAATGATTAAATCTGCAAGGATAGAGAGCGTAAGAATAAAAGATAAAGGCAGCAGCAGCAAGGAATAAAATCAGGATAAGAAGCTGCCAAAAAGAAGGCTCTCACAACAAAATATTACAGAATTAAAATCAATTACAAATTAAATCAGTCTGGAACTTAAGTGACTGAGGATAGAGGGAAGGTGCCAAAAAGTGGAAGTTTTATAGACATATAAACAGGAATTATTTTCTCCAAGACGTGTTTTAGCTAATACAAACAGTTTTCAGTGCCAGCACGGGAGCCTGGTTTTCCAGTGTGTTGGAGTTAAACCATCCCTTATCTTTCCAGTATTTAACACGTGCCCTGTTTTACAAGGGAATATGGTGCCAGTGCCAAGTACTTGAGGATAAAACTCAGTGACTGGGGGATTTTTGCCAACTTGCTTCTCTTCTGCTGCATATTTTAAAGGCATGAAGTTATCCCTGAGTTTTTGGAATGGTGTGGAAACCACTTTGTGTATAAAGCTGTTTATAGCGTGGCATTGTTTATTTGTTTATGACAAGCCAGTGTGTGAATTGAGGGAGCTTTTATTTCCACTTAGGAATGGCTTTTTCTTTTAACCCTATTAGTCCCCCCTCCTCTCAGACTGAGCTGAAGTCCACTAATTAGACAAGAGATTTTTGCATGCATAAAATCCTGGAGAAGAACAGAACTAAAAGCTTTTCTTTGGGATTGCAATTATAATTCCTTGCAGTGTGTGAAAACCACATTCCTGCATATTTAGGTGCAACTGATGGAGTTGGAATTACTGAGGGTTGGGTCAGGGTGTGGTATTTGTGCAAGAAGTTATTTAGGCTGTAGGGAGGCTGTGGAGTTTGTTCTGGTATCACATCTGGAGGTGTGTGAGGATGACACAGAGATGTGATTTTCATTTTATTTTTCTCTCGAAATGCTTGTTATTTTTATGGAAATTTTTATTTTATGTTCTGTCCCGTTTTGGTTTCTTGACTCATTCATTTTCCTTTGCAAATTCACTTCCTTCCTTCTTTTCCGTCCTCATCATTCCCGAAGGGGAAGACAACTTCACAAACACATTGGGATTCATTTTTTCTGGTTTGGTCATCTTCCAGTTGCCTGTTTCTCCTTGGGGAATTTTATATCCCTGACAGATTGCTCCAGTGCCAGTCTCAGTGTGCCTTACAAAGCAGGATGAGCTGAGTCAGGGCCTTTTAGAGAGGATTTTTAGTGGTAAAGTTTTTTTTCCAGCGTGTATTGGGCATAAATGTGCTCATCTCACTGCCCTCTTCCTTGGAGACCCTGAATTCAGGGAAATCTATGCCCTGGGAGGAACTGAGGAGCTGTTCCATATGGATAAATGGATTTAACAAGCACAGGGATGTGGAAACAGATGTAATTTGAAAGTACAGCAAAGGAATTGAGTAAAAATGCGCTCAGGATCAGGAAATATTGGAGAATCCCAAGGTTTTTGTCTTCCACAGGATGACTATAAACTCTCAGATTGGCACATTCACAGCTCAGTGGGTTATTTCTGATCTTTTTCTCCCTGGGATAACAGCTATTTTTCCTTGTGATGTTTTCAGGGAGCAAACTCCTTGATTAGGACTGGGGGGAAATTAGGAATTCCAGCAGAGTGGTGCCGTGCAGGTGATACATGGCAGATGTGACTGTAACTGATAACCAGAACACACATTTTTATGTTGAAATTGGAGCATTTGGGGTTTGTTGAAGGTTTTGGTTTTTTTGTTTGATTGCTTGTTTTAAAAGGAAATGTTAAAGTAATGTTACATTTTGAGTGGTAATACCTCTGGCACTGGCAAAAAAGTAAAATTGACTGTAGTGAATGACACACTGTGGAGTTTAGATCCAGAGGGATTCCATTCTTGTCCCAGCAGCATTGAACCACTTTGATAAAGACAAGCCCTGAGAGCACAAGGTGCTCCTTCAAATTAAAAGTGGCACAGATCACGCATCAGCTGTAAAGGAGATCAATGAAAAAATTGGGAATTGGTACTGAAAACTGATAATTTGTGAAAATAAGCTATTCTTGGAGCTCCTCTCTACTCATTCAGCCAATTCAGGTAATTGAAGTAGAACTTCTGTGTTTTAAGCTTTGATTTCTGTAACAGCAGGAAAAGAGCTTTCCATTTTCCCAGTGCCTGAATCCCTTTATCTTTCAGTGACTGGAGGCAGAAATGTACTGGGAGCAGAGCCCGACCCCCCCCTCACTGCCCCTCCTGTCAGGGAGTTGTGCAGAGCCACAGGGTCCCCCTGAGCCTCCTTTTCTCCAGGCTGAGCCCCTTTCCCAGCTCCCTCAGGAATTCTCCAGCCCTGGACATGCTCCAGCCCCTCCATGTCCTTCTTGTCATGAGGATCCTGAAACTGCCCCAGGACTGGAGATGCCTCAGCAGTGCCAGCACGGGAGATTTCTTCTTCTCATCTCATTTTTTCTCTCTCAGAGCAAAGACTCCAGCGTGGGTCACCCCAGGCAGTTGAGTTGTCCCAGGGCTGACATGATTTTTCTCTGGGATGGTGGGAGGTTTCCCATTTGCTCTCAGGTCTTGGGGCCTCCACAGCAGTTAATCCTGTTCCCACTTAATTACAGGGGGATGCATTTTGTCTCCTCATCAGGATATGTACAGCTCTCCAGAGAGTGTTTGTGCCAGATTAGATCTGGTTAAGGCTCACTGCGGTGCTGTTGGCTTGGTTTGATCAGCTCAGAGGTGCGGGGCCATTTTTAATTGTACATGGAGGGCTGACTTACCCCTCTCCTTGTATTTGGCTTGGGATATTTATTGCTGTGTTGTGTCACAGTGAGAACAAAGCAAATTCCATATGCTTCAGGAAAATAAATGAAATGGAGGCGCAGAAGCACAGGATGGTTTGGGTTGGAAGGAACCTTCAGGATCATTTAATCCCACCCCCTGCCATGGGCAGAGACACCTTCCACAAGACCAGGTTGCTCCAAGCTCTCTCCAGCCTGGCCTGGAGTACTTCCAGGGAATAAGGCTCCTAATCCAAAGAAAAGGTGGATTTGTGAAATGCCACTCGCTGCCATGTCTGGTTGAGCTCAGGAAGCAAAGGCTGGGAGAGCTGTGCAGGGCACCAGGTGCCATCCCTGCAGGACATGTGTGGGAGCTTTCCAGGGCTTTCCAGGTCAGCAGATTGAGGACTGGCCTGGAAAAATGCCAGGGACATCCACAGAGCAGAAATTTCGAACTCCCTTGGTGAAAAGCAGTTTAGTGAGGGGGAGAGTGACTTTTTACACGGTGGGTAGTGCCAGGACGAGAGGAATGGCTTCCCACTGCCAGAGAGCAGGGATGGATGGGATATTGGGAAGGAATTGTTCCCTGTGAGGGTGGGCAGGCCCTGGCACAGGGTGCCCAGAGCAGCTGTGGCTGTCCCTGGATCCCTGGAAGTGTCCAAGGCCAGGCTGGACATTGGGGCTTGGAGCAGCCTGGGATAGGGAAAAGTGATGGACTTTGGGGTGTTTCTAGTCCAGCCTCTGCCTAAACCTTACTGAATTTTTTGGTTATGAAATGTCCATAACATTTTTTCACCATACTAAGAGCCAGTGCTCACCCCAGGACCACTGAGAAATGTGTTAATAAAGGTTTGCATTTGTTTATTTTATATCCATTTAATTATCTCCTTACAGAATTTGAGTGATTTCCATTCAGCCACGTTCCCAGCAGCCTGGGAGCCACTTCTTAAACTCTACAAATTCAATGCTTAGGGATCTTTAATGTTTCATGTGCTTAAGCTTGGGAAAAATCCATCTGCCAGTTGGGCTGGAGCTGTGCAGGTGCATTCTTCTCCATGAGCAGCTTCCCCTCTGTTTCCTTCACCTTGGAATTCCTTTGGGATAGGTGTTGTCTGTGCCAGTGCCTCATTTCCTGTTTGCTTCACCCCAAAAGCCTCGTTGGATTTCAGTCCATGCTGGTTATTTAGCACAGAAATGAATCCTGGAATAGCTGTACAAACCTCCTGCCCAGCCTCCCACTTAGAAAGGAAACCCACTCAGTGCTGTGGTGGAAAATGTCATTTTTGAGCTAATAATTCCCCACCTGGTGCAGAAAAAGGATCCAGATTTTGGGTGAGTTGTGCTGGACAGGATTTACCTTCTTGGTTGGGGTGGTTTTGCCACAGCTTTGGGTTTTCCACCCCAAACCCCAGCAAGGCAGCGAAAGTTGAATTTTGTGGAATATTTCCTCATACACTCCTATATTAACACCAGTAGACTGTGATTTAAAACTGAACTGCATGGAATAAGACTCACTTTGGGTTTTGAGAAGTTTAGGGCATTCCAAGACTTAATTATAAATCAGATTGATTTAATAGTCATGTCTGGCTATCATCACTGTATCGTAATTCCAGTGGCCCAAAATGTAACTTTTCCTGAAGAGAATTATTTCATTTTAATACCTTTTTCAATTAAAAAGCCTGGAATTTCAACAAAAAGTGGTTCTAAATGGGGGCAGAAATAAAGATAATGGCTTTCCAGAATGTTTTGCTAGAATCTTTCCACACTGATTGCTTCCTGGCTAAAAGAATTTGCCGAATGAGAGTGTCCAGCCACTTGGGGACATGGTCACTGGTGGCCTTGGCAGTGCTGGGGGAATGATCTTGGAGGGATTTTCCACCCTAAATGATTCCAGGATTCTGTGATTCTATGATTTTGTTCCTGCCACTAAAAAAATATTGCAGTAGAATAGAACATTTCTCACAAAAGATGGTTTGGGTATCCTCATAATCCTAATTTAATCTGATTTTAGTATCTGACCAAGATCTTAAGTACAACTCTTGTGTAGAACAAATAATTCTGAATTCTTCAGGAGAAAAAAAATCTGGGCAAGGCCCAGGGTTTGTTTTGCACCTTGAAAAGTCATGGCAGGTTGCCTGAAAGCAACACTGCTTTCAGGAAAATCCATTTAAAACTGGTTCTAACAATCCTAAACCAGAGTATTGAAGGGACCGCATTTGCTGCATTTCTGTGTGGTTTTTGCCCCAACACCTTTATAAATGGCTTTGAAGGACTTGGATCCGAGGTGTTTGTGGGATGTGAAGGAACTCTGGGTTCCTTTCCAGCCCTTTTCCTCCTGGGAACAGCTCTGTAATGTTCCTGCTGGGTTTCATTTCCATGCCTTGCACAGCAGTTGTGTATCTTCATCTTGAATAAGCTGTGGGTCTAAAACTGTTGCTTAATTAAGAGTGGAACAGTAAATAAACAAAACTGTTCCATCTCCCATGTGGAGCAACGTCAGGTATGTGAGGAATAGATAACAGTGTTTATATTTTCTAAAACTTGGGTGGTTTTTCCTTTCATCTTCTCAGAACCTCCCAGCAGAAAGAAGAGCTTGGAGAAGCAGGAACCCCCCAGAAGAGTTTGTACATTTGGTGGGTGGCAGATGGTTTTTTAATCAGTGTAAAATCACCCCGGTCCTGAGCTATTAACCAGTAATTGGTGACTGCAAACAGCAATTTCACTGTTACACAGGAAAATGTTTGTCCTGCAGTGAGACTTCCTAACAATGAAATTTGGGCAGCACCCAGATTTCAGAGCCAGTGCTGGATTCCAGCATTCCTGGGCTTTGGAAGCTCAGCTGCCTTCCTGGAGATGCTCAGTGCTGCTGGGAATGCCAGGAGTCACTTGATTTCAGATATTTTCGAGTCTGTCAGTGGAGGTCACTCAGTTGGGGCACAGCACGAGTGTCCCTGGGGAGCATCCAGTGGGAGAGAGGGAAAGCCAGTGGTTAAGGCCTTGTTTAGTTCTAAATGTGATGATCTTTCCAAGGGAACAAGGCTTTCAGAAAAGCTTGTGACACAACCTGGTGCTGGTGAAATCACCAGTATTGCCCCATTTCCTTCTTACTTAACATTTTATTCTGGGATAACGAAAGCATCAAACCCCAGCTAATTTAGGTGTAGTGAAGTTTGAATGAAGTGTTTGTGTCTTCATAGAATCCCAGAGTCATTGAGGTTGGAAAAGAACTCCGAGATCACTGGGTCCAACCCAGCACTGCCAAGGCCAGCACTAAACCATGTTTAAATGTGTAGCAGTTCCTGAGTGAGAAGCAGAATAAAGTTACATTCCTGAGTGGTATTTTATTGGTACTTTTCCTATAGGTAGGAAGCTGTTAACTCTGGTCTACCAGCATAATTATTTAGGTAAAAATATAATCTCAGCTTGTAAATGACTTTCAAGTGCAGGCCTGACCTAATGCTCTTGGTGCTTTTATGGCTTGTCTGCAATGGAATGAAACTCAAAACATTTGTGGTTTGGAACAAACATTTGTTGACTGTTAAGGCTCCTGGGTGTAAATAGGGAGGGGGAACTCCATGGGATTTGCTGGGTACATTGAATTAAAACCTCTCGTTGAGTTCACTGAAGGATTCTGGAGCAGCTTGTTTATTTTAGCTCACAATTTGTACAAACAAACTACAGCAGAGCGAGGAGGAACAGCAACTGCAGATGCTTGTAGCAGCCTGGACCAATGTTTATTGCTGTAGCATAACTCAGCCTAATTGGAAATTGCATAACGAGGTAAACAGCAAAACAAGGGGGCAGAGCAATTCCATGGTGGAGGCACAGGGAGAGTCCTTGTAAATTGGTGTCAGGATGTAAAGACAAATAAGGGGAAAGCTGCTTCACTCCACGAGCAAATGTATACATTTATTTATATATATATATTTTTATGTATTCAAGGCTAGGTTGGACAGGGCTTGGAGCGACCTGGAATAGTGGGAGGTGTCACTGCCCCTTGGCAGGGGGTGGGTCTGGATGATTTTAAGGTCCTTCCAACCCAAACCATTCTGTGAATGAGTTGCCTTTGACAAGGTTGTTCTCCCTGCCCTGCATGTTCCTGTGCAGCTCCAAGGTTGAAGTGGCTTTGTTCAAAATCTGGAATGCTTAGGAACAGGAGAGAGGACGTGCACGTGAACATATTTAATGTTTCCTCCTTTTCTCAGCTCTCTGAACACTGTTTACAGTACCTGTTTATCATTCACTTGGAGACCCCTTGCATGAAGAAGTGGAAACTTCCCTTGGCTCAGTGGCTTTGGCTTTTCCCATGGGAAATACCTCTCAAAGTTGTCCCATCCTCCTTTCTCCATCCCTGATTAAGGGGGAGAGCGTGTGCATGCAGCTGTAGCCACATGAAGATACATCTGACATCATAAATTCTCCTTTTACAACTTACCTCCTCTTTAAAATCACATTTCTTCTACGCAGAATTGCAAATAATGCCTCTCAAAAGTGGTTTGATTGAGACAGGTTTAAAGTCACCTCCACAAATAAAGTGAAAATGGAGACATGTTTAGGGGTTCAGCTTAATAAAGTTAACAGTAATTTCTGATTTATTTTCTTAGTAGATATGTATAATCTTAAAGATATGATTCTCTGACTCTGTAAGTGCAGCAGCCTGTCAAAAACGAGAAAAATACCTGTATCACTGCAGCTCAACACATAGTTTTGTATAGCATAAGGATGTGTGTAAGAGATAAAAATCTACATGGCACCAGTTGGCGTTTTAATTCACTGTACACATATTCTCCATAGCCTGCTGTGCTCCAGCCACTACTGGAAAGGGAATTTCCCTCTAATTTATGCCTGAACCCATCTGTTTTTGCTGGTTTTGCTTGGATTCCCAGTGCTGCTGCCAGCTTGGTGTGTCAGGGATGCTGCAGTGAGGTGCTTGTGATCCCCGTGGGAAGGGCTGGAGGGGAGAGAAAGGAGATGAAGCTTTGCTACATGCTGAAAAGGACCAGTGCTGGGAAAGGGAATGCAGGGAAAATTCCAGGCCATTTCAGTGGCTTTCTGTGGTTGCCTCCATCAGTGACTCACTGAAGGATTTTTGGGAAATCACTTGATTTTTGTTCCTCTGATGAGCAAGGGCAGCAGGAAGGTGTTGAGAGGGCTGGACTGGACAAAAATATCCTCAGTTTCATCCCTGGGTTTGCCCTCCACTTCTTGATGCAAATCTGCTTTTCTTGAAATCCTGAATTTCTTCCTGCTGCTCTTCCGATCCCTCCTGTTTAGACTGTGAACTAATTTGGATCAGGGTGGTGCTTTGCCATGAATTTGTTAAATCCTTGGCTCCACTGGCCAGCGAGTGTGCCAGGATGCTGAAGTGAACCCAGCTGTCAGAAAACCTCCATTTTCATGCTGTTCTGAAGACAAAAATCCTGAAACTGTTTGTTGGAGTGCAATACTTATTTAATTTTGGGATGATTAACATACTCTGCTTCCATAACAAATGAGTTTCCTGTGATCTCTGGCACGTGCTGGTGGAAAAGAGCCTCGCTTGGGAGTTGGTGGGTTGGTGTGTGTGTGTGTGTGTGTTTGTATCCTACCAGATTTGTGTTTCACATCAAGTTCAGTCACCACCTGGAAGGGTCTGCTCTGTGGATATTCCTAATTTTTAAAATCCTGGGAAGCACCAGCTTGTTGGACTTTAAAGCTACACTGAGCTACTTAAGGGTGTGAATTGGGAGTGAGCATAAACTCGGAGGTGTTATTTTAAAAACACCAACTGGTGAGACTGGCTGGGCCTCCAGAAAACCATTCCCTGTGTCTTGGCTCACGCCAACACTCCTGCAGGCAAGGAAATGAGGAATGGGGCTCATTCCCACAGGGAGCAGCTTTGGGAGCCACCCGGGTCGTTCCTGGATGGGAGAATCCCGCGGGGGGAGGCGGAATCCTGAGGAGCCCTGACCCACACCGTGTGTGTTTGTGTCCCCAGATCATCAAGCTGAAGGCCGAGGCGCGGCTGGAGCTGCTGAGGCAGATCGGGGTGTCCGTGGACACGTGGCTGAAGAGCGCCATGAACCAGGTGATGGAGGAGCTGGAGAACGAGCGCTGGGCCAGCCTGCCCTCGGTCACCAACAACGGCTCCTCGCACCTGGTACGGATCCACAGGGGAAACCTCTCCCCAGGGGCTGCTCCTGCCATCCAGCACTCCCAGAGGAGGCCCCGGAGTTGCTCCAGGGCTGGAGCCCCTCTGCTCTGCAGCCAGGCTGGGAGAGCTGGGGGTGCTCACCTGGAGAGGAGAAGGCTCCAGGGAGAGCTCAGAGCCCCTTCCAGTGCCTGAAGGGGCTCCAGGAGAGCTGCAGAGGGACTCAGGACAAGAAATGGAGACACAGGGAATGGCTTCTCACTGCGAGAAGGAGTAGATGGGATATTGGGAAGGAATTCCTCCCTATGAGGGTGGGCAGGCCCTGGCACAGGGTGCCCAGAGCAGCTGTGGCTGCCCCTGGATCCCTGGCAGTGTCCCAGGCCAGGTTGGACGAGGCTTGGAGCAATCTGGGACAGTGGAAGGGGTCCCTGCCCATGGCAGGGGGTGGAATGGGATGATTATAAAGTTCCCTCCCAACCCAAACCATTCCATAAAAAAAAAAACCTGGTAATGTTTGGTTGGTTGTTAACCAGCAGGGGAAATCTTGTGGTTTTACGTGGCTGAATTTAACGGGAACTAAAAAAAAAAAACCTCCAAAGAAAGGATTTTTGGGTTCTTTTGATGAGTTTACTTTAAATTGATTTTTCCAACCTTGGGTAAGTGCCATAGTATTTATTTGCCATTTCCTGTGAAGAAAGGTGTCTGTGTGTTTCTTTAAAGTTTCATTAATAGTTTAGGTTGTTATTTTGAGATCCCTGAATTAAAGACTTCATTCTTCCAATTGAAGTCTTTATTCTTCCTTAGAAAACTTAAGTCCTACATCATCCCTTAAAGAATCATTTATGTAGAGATTGTGGGGAAAGTCATCAGGAGACCGAAGCCTGTTTTCCAAATTGATTCGGATATTTTGAGTTAAAAAAACTTAATTCATTAAAAAAATCAGTGTATGCTTTGGAAAACAGACTTTCCTGTGACCAGGGTTAGATATTTTCCCTCAAAGATTTTTCATGGATTATTTGAGGTACAGTAAACAGTGCTGGGGAATGGTTGAACTCAGTGATCTTGGAGGCCTTTTCTAACCAAAGTGATGCTGTGATTCCAGGCTAACTCTTTGGAAAATTTCATGCAGTATAACCAAAACTGATCTAAAAAGCGACTTTGATCAGGGAAAAGTTGGTAATGATGTTTTTAATTGAGTTGTACATCAGACTAATTGCACTTGTAGTGTCTGTGCACTCGTTTAGCTTGGAAGAAAGCACATTTTTAGGTAATTCAAGGAAGAATAAAAAGCAAAGTCTCATTTTCCTCCCCTCTCTCCCAGGAAGAATGAAATATTTCCAAATCAGTAGTGATGGCTGAGTCAAAGAAACGCTGTTCAGAAAAGAGGAACGGCTAAAAGATATTTTAGGGTTTTTTCCTCATTCTCATATTTCTTCATGCTCTTCCCATGTTTTTTCTCCATGTTTTCTCCTCTTTTTTTTACTGTTTTCTTGGTAGTGGTAGCAAGCCCTTAGAGGGAGAGGGTTTTTTGGAGGTAGCTTCAGTGGTAGCTTCAGTTCAGAGAAGAGAGCACTGACTGGAGTCTCAGCAAACGCTTCCCAGATTCCCTCCTTGCTTCCTTCAGGCTGTTGGGAAGTTTCTGCTGGGATGTCACCCCCAGGTCGTGGTGGTGATTTGCACTGAAGGTTGTTGCAGGCTTTATTGCCATCAGTAATATAATTAGGAATTAGAGTTGGAGTGTGCAGATGCGAGTGCCAGCCCTCCCAAATCCCAAAGGAATTCCTTTGCTGGTTTCACTTCAGATGCTCTCTGGTCACGATAGGTGAGGATTTGTTACGTAGCTGTGGTAAACAGTGGTTTTATTCCATTTCTTCTTGTACTCCACCTCCTTTAACTCCCCTCTGTGCCTGTTGGGCTGCTCCCAAGCCCTCATTCCCAATCTCCCCAGACATGGCACTGCTGGCCCTGGAGCTGAGCCCCCGTGCTGGTCCCAGGCGATGCCACAGCCTGGGAGGTTCAGCTCTGACTCTCATTTTCCCCTTTTGCACTTACGTAGGCTCCTGTATTTAAAAAAGGCTCTGTTGACCTTGGCAGGCCAGACAGGGACAGCCCAGAGATGGAATTCTTAGAGCTGGGACCAAAATTACACCAGAATTTAGAGGAATTACTGCAGTTTGTAACAAGCAGCACTTTCACTCCAGCCTGGAGGAGTGGGCACTGTTTAACAGAGCTGGGAAGGGGCTGGAGCCCCAGGAGAGGCTGAGGGAGCTGGGAAAGGGGCTCAGCCTGGAGAAAAGGAGGCTCAGGGGGGACCTTGTGGCTCTGCACAACTCCCTGACAGGAGGGGGCAGCTGGGGGGGGGTCGGGCTCTGCTCCCAGGGAACAGGGACAGGACCCTTCTGTGCATATGTGCAACAACCCACGATAGATTTTTATATATAGATATATTCCCATAGTTTTTCTCATGTATGTAATCCACTTTTCTCATCACCTGCCCTGCATATCTTGCTGTGTTTGCTGCCTGTCCCACCCCTTCAGTGTCATTCTGTCCCATACATTTACTCCTTGCTGCTGCCATCTTCCATCCCAGCTCTGCAGAAGGATGAGCTTTATCAAGCAGACCTCTCAGTTCCTTGGTTTCCCTCTCCCTGCTTGCTTCCCCGACGATTCCAGCTGAGGAGTTAGAGCAGCCCACGCGCTGAAAATGAAGGCGTTTTTCCTCCTCGTGTTGGAAAGCCGGGAGCAGCTGCTGCCCAGACTTCCTAGACAGGATTTGCTATTCCCCTGGTGTCCCAGCTGGGTGTCAGCACTGGCTGCTGGGCCCATGCACAGCAAAAGGCAGATGCAGGAGGGGAAACCTCTGATTTGCCACAATTTGTAGTTGGTTGCTGATCTCCCAAAGCCTTACCCAGCTGCAGGACAGTTTTTTGGTTATCCCAACATCCATGAGCACACCAAAGGAGAGATGGAGGCAAACTGCTCTGGAATGAGAGTTAGTGAGGAAATAAAAATCACCAGGATTACAAGGATTTGGTTTGGAAATAGTGACATAGAAACTAATTAAGTCACAAAATGATGGAGCTTTGTGCTCTTCTAGTCCAGGCCTAGAAGAGCAAAGCTGTCAGAGACCGGCTTTAGGGAAATCTCACAGGGAATTTGTAGGCTCAGCTTAACTTTTTTTTAATTTATCAGCCTCTCACTTTCCACGGGGAGCACCAAATTCGCTCCCAAATTAACAGGAGCAAACACAGGGATGATGGAACTATGTGACAGTGTTGCCTTTGATTCAAAGGACTGTTTTCTCAGAATAATTCATCATTTTCACATGAGATAACATATTTATTCAAAACATAACCCAGGCACGAGGCCAAAGCACAGCTCATGGCAGTCTTACCCAAACTTGTATTTTTCCAGTATATTGACTTCAGGTTTTATTTAAACTTTTATAGCAAGTTTCTACAAATCTTCCTGTCTCTAAGAATTTTTGTAATAAACTGCAGCAAATCTGTTGTGGAGAATACACCAGCTAGAAGGTTGATATGGGAGTTTATTTTTTTTAAACTTTAAATATTTCCACTGCAGATTTATTTTATAACTCATGGTCACAGGTACATTAATCTTTTAGTAGCATAAATTCTCTTTTTTCCATTAAACTGTTCTCTGTGCCTCTGCAATGGCATCTCCAAAGTACTTTAGTCACAGTTTATATGAAAAATGGATTTTATAGCTGGCCAGCAGTTACGTTGGAGCTTCCAAAATCTTCAGCAGTTCTTTTAAAAGTCCACGTGCTTGTGCTTGAACAAAGAAATCCAGCTGAGTTACTTTCAGTAACAATAAGTCATAAAAAACACACACTGAAAAATATTAACCAGCTCATTTTTATTGTTATTTCGTCACCAATTTTTAGCAGCTGCTGTAATGCCAATTGCAATTTGTTTTACCAGGTCAATGCTGATGCAGAAAAGGAAGAAGGTGAAGAGTTTGAAGACAGCATGGATGTTTTTGATGACAGCAGTTCTAGTCCTTCTGGTACTCTGAGAAATTACCCTCTCACCTGCAAAGTTGTTTATTCCTATAAGGTTAGTGATTTTTTTTTGATTGATTAGAAAAATAAGTTCTATAAAAAGTAATAAATGTGCCTGTGCCTGTGGGAGCTCGAGGTTTGCTTTGCTGGTGGGGTGGGATTCAGGGAGCTCCCATGTGCCCTTCTGAGGGAGAAAGGCTCTTGAGAATGGCAGAACCTTTATTGGGACGTTTTAAATCATGTTAAAGCTTTCTGGTTTTTAGAAAACATCAGTTTCAATAAAAGTCTAGATGGGAATGTTCTTCCCACTGCCCATGCCTTGCCCTTAAAGCCACTTTTCTTTTCCATCCTTCCTGTCCCACGCTCCAGGCCTCTCAGCCAGATGAACTGACCATAGAGGAGCACGAGGTGTTGGAGGTCATTGAAGATGGAGATATGGAAGACTGGGTGAAGGTACAATTTTCTGAGCTCGTTTTCATGAACGCTTTCAGGACAGAAGCTGGGATGGGAGGAAATCCTGGGGTTCTTTGCCGAGCAGTGTTCCCAAGCAGAGAATGGCTCCTGTTGTTCGTTGGCAGGCACGGAACAAGGCGGGACAGGTGGGATATGTGCCGGAGAAGTACCTGCAGTTCCCGACCTCCAGCAGCCTCCTGAGCATGCTGCAGTCCCTGGCTGCGCTGGACACCCGATCCCACACCTCCAACAACTCCACCGAGGCTGACCTGGTGCCGGGCAGCCTCAACGGAGACTCCAGTGGTAAATTCCTGATAGAAATACTTAGGGTGTTGAGCTGGCTCTTGAAAACAGCCTGGACATCAAGTCTGGGAGATTTGCCCAGATTTCATGGAATCACAGAGTCATTAAGGTTGGAAGAGACCTCCAAGGTCATGAAATCCAACCTTTGACCAAATCCCACCGTATTGCAAAGTCTGCTCATCTTTTAACACTTCCACCATGGTGGAACTCCACCATTTCCCAGCCTGTTCCAGTGTTTAACCACTATTCCAGTGAAGAAATATTCCCTAACATCCAACCTGAACCTCCCCTGGTGCGATTTGAGGCCATTTCCTCTTCACTTATCTGTGATTTCCTGGGAGAAAAGGCCCCACATGGCCCCAACCTCCTTTCAGGGAGTTGCACAGAGAGACTGACCTGTATCTGAGCACAACCATTCCCAGTAATTAGCTCAGTAATTATCTCTCTCATATCAAATCTGCATAATTCACCTCTGTAGCTCGTACAGCTAAGATTAAAATTAAGTCAAACCAAAATAACCTGGCTCAGCAGTAACAGAATCTTGAAAAGAACTTCAAAACCACCAACTCCAGCTATAAAACTTTGCGTATACTTGAAAACTTTTTTCTTAGCTCAGTGGGTTTTTCCTTTTCCATTTTGCAGTCTGTTTTGTAAAAGCACTTTATGATTACGAGGGGCAGACGGATGACGAGCTGTCCTTCCCAGAGGGAGCCATCATCCGCATCCTGAACAAGGAAAACCAGGACGACGATGGCTTTTGGGAAGGAGAATTCAACGGCCGCGTCGGGGTCTTCCCCTCGGTGTTGGTCGAAGAGCTCACGGCCTCAGAGAATGGAGAGACTCAGAAGATTGGGGATACCCAGGTATGGAAGGAGGTGTTGGCTTGGTTTGTTATTTGGATGGTTTGCAAAGATCTGTCGCTTCTTCGGGGGGAAAAAAATCAGAACCAGTTTAAGAAAAAAACATCAGAAGCAATTTAAGGAAAAAAAAAACCAACCAAGCCCTCAGAGCTTGCATTTGAGTTTCTTACCCAGCCTAGTAATTATCAACTGATGTATTTTTGCAGATAGGACAGATCTGTGAATAAAGGCAGATATTTGGGTAGAAAGGAATCAAAGGAGAAAAGTCACCATTTACTTCCTGTCATTAATTTATGAGAGACTGAGATGTCAGACACAACCTGGCAAAAAGAGAATTACAGGCTCTTTCAGCCTGAATTTAATGTTTTAATACTTAAATTTGTTCTGGATCCTCTCAATTTTGAGGGGCAGGATACTGCCAAGTTTTGGATTACAGTAATTCTTGCAGAAATGTCCTCATTTTCACAGCATGGTTCTATAATCCTTATATCGTATTAGAAAATCAGACACATTCCCATGTGGAGTTTGGGGCTAGAAACTGCACTTTTTGTTTTCTACAGAGGAATTTTTCGCTATTTCTATTCCTTGATTTAAGAAGACCATGAAAATGAACGCTTAAGTGCGTTTGGGTGGGAATAAAGCTCCTGATCCCAACACTTCTGTGTGAACCCAACTCGGCCAGACAACCTTTTTGTTTCAAATAACCTTCAAAGAGCCTGTCTGAATTACCTGGGAGAGGCTGAAAATTTCTGCTCAGTGGCAACCTGTGATTTTAAAAAATTGCATCCCTGTTGGATGCCTTGGCTTTCCTTCCCAAACTTTCCTGCCAGCTGCTTTTCCTCCGGAGGGAACTTGCTGGAGTAGGGATGCATTGGAAAACATGTGTGTATGTGTTTGTGAAACGTGAGGAGGATTTGCTGCAGCCTCTCTGTGTTCTTGGCACAGGTATCCCCGACTCCAAAGGCCAACAACTCCCTGCCACCACTGCCTCTGTATGACCAGCCTCCCACCAGTCCCTATCCCAGCCCGGATAAAAGAGGATCCCAATTTTTCCCCAGATCTCCGTCGACGAACGGTGAGAAACTTGTAAACATTTTGGGTAAAGGCTTCATTTGGAAGCCTTTCAGAGGGGGCAAAAAAGGAAAAAGAGCATTTTTGCAACAGAAATTCAGCAATGCTGAGGGGCTTCTTTGTGATGGGGTGTTGCTTGTTCCCTCAGAAAACAGCTTTGGGTCCGAGTCCCCCGGATTCTCCCAACCTCCACGAATTCCTCCGGAAAGTTCCTATGGCAAACTGCGGCCTGTAAGTGACCAGCAAGTCCTGTGGTTTTTATTGATGTTCAAAGGGTAACAAGCCCTAAACAGAGCTGAAAAAGAGGTGGGGAGTAAATGCCAGAAGAGGTCAGTCCTATGGTTGCTACAGTTCCTGCTTTCCAGCAGTGTCCTGCAATTTGGGATTATATTCATTTCCAGCCCCTTTGGTTTGAGGGGTTTGGATTCACGATTCTTAATGGTGAGGATTTTCTGTTGTCTTTGCTGCCTAGAAAAAGGAATTTGGCTAGAAAAGGAAAGTAAGAATTTAATCACTTAGAACTTTACAAAATCCATCTCCTACAATTAACTTTGAAATCAAGTTTTGGGGGTTTCAAAGCCCTAAACCAAATCATACTAAAACACAACATTTGTCTTTTCCTGGCCTTCTCAGTGAATGAGGTTGCAGAAAAAGAGCATTTTGGGATATTCAAATAATATATTCGGAATATTCCAGTAGCCTTGGGCAGTTTGGTGCAGGATTGCTCCACAGTTCATGTTTTCCATAGCAAGTCTGGTGTATTCTGAAATGGTGTCCTAAAAACCCTGCTGGCACTGAAGGTGATCTCTGTCAGGAGCAAGAATAACTTGACTGATGTGGCAGAGTGTGAAAACAGCATCAGATTTTGGGTATGTATTGCTGAGGTCGGTGATTGATGAAATACCAGTGAGTCAGATGCAGCAAAACATTCTGGTAGCTCCCAGTGCACAGAGATTGCAGGCAAAAGCACCATCAGATTCAGCATGTGATGAGTCTTTCCCAGGTTTACATCCTGGCTTATCCATGGACGCAGGCAGAATAGCTGTGGGATTGCACCCTGGAGAGAATCTGCCAGGCCATGAGGAAAATCCCTGGTGGCTGAACTGGGGAGCCCTGGAGCTGAATCCAGCTGGATACACAACCTGTTTGTGTGCATCACCTGCAGGGGTGAGCCTGGAGGTCTGTGCAGGCAGTGTGAGGGGTTTCTGATGGAATGTGGCCGTTCTGTGGTGGTCACAGGCTGGTTCTGGCTGTTGCAGGTGCGGGCAGCTCCACCCCCTCCGACACAGCACCACCGCCGGCCCGCGGAGAAGATCGAGGACGTGGAAATCACTCTGGTGTAACGAGGGGACTGGCTAATTAGTAGTGCTACAATCAAGGCCAAACACAGCTTTTGGTCAATCTCGTTTTTAGGCACCTTTGCATGATGAAGACTTGGACTAGAGCGAGCGGTAGGGAGGATTTTATGTGGCAGTGACCCGGCGGATTCCTTCCCACAGTCATGACTATTTTGTGCCTTTTGTTTTTTGTCTGTTTGTTTGGATTTCTCTACATCATTCTTCCTCTCTTAGCACAAACCAAGACAGGCCAAGATTGGCTTTTTTTCTTGGCTGAAGATGCTCCATTTTTACGTGGAGACAAAGAAAGAGCCTCGTTCATGCAGCTTAGTCTTAGCATCCTTTGCTCCTGTGCATTAGTACAGTATATTACTGTTGCCATAGGAATGTGTTAAAGATTGTGGATCCTTCCAGTAGCATCACCTGCCTGATCAGGTATTCATCAGATGAATGAAAAAGGGAACGGAAAAAGAAGTCTAAAGGAGAGGCTGGCTCCTCTTGAATCTCCCTGCAGAAAGGAAGAGATGGGAAAATGATCTCCCGTCAGAGAAGCAGAAGTGTTCGTTCCATGGGTGCTCCCCTCGTCAGTGATTCACAGCTGAACATTCTGCCTTGGATTTTTGTGTTTACTCAGTGCATTTACTCATAGAAGATCTAACATGGAGGTGCTGAACCAGCAGCAACATCTTCTTCCACAGCAGAAACCAACGGGTAGACAAGCAAAAAAGCAAGTGAGATTTTGTCTAGATCTGGAAATTGAGCTGCTTTTTCTTTTTTTTTTTTTCTTAGCAGTTTTTGGGGATTTTGGTTTTTTTTGTTGGGTTTGTTTTATTTTTTTAAAGCATTTGGGTCACTCTTATCCCAGTTATTGCCGTGTACTTTATTATCCAACGTTAGCAGTGTATCTTTGTCATCAAACCACCTGAGTTCTAGAGTTAGCAGTTCCATTTAGAGTATTTACATGCATTTAGTTGTTGCATTGGATGGTCCTGTAGCCTTTTCCCACCCCAGTCCCAGTAACCAGCCAAAGCCAGGGAGCCAGGAGCAGCTCCGGATTCTGCCTTCACACCACCTTCGTGCCCGAGATGTGCCCAACTCCTCTCAGGAGAGAAACTGGGAGGCAAAGAGTTCCACATTTCCCTCAGAGAGCTCTGTAAAGGGAGCTTGGGTTTTGGTTTTTTGGCAGAAAAGGGCAAAGAATATTCTGAGGTTGAACGTGGAGCGGAATGGTTGGTGGAGAGGGAAAAACTGGATGAAAACAGGTTTTTCTTTTGGTACTGACTAAAATATTGTCAGCATTCTCCATCAGATGAGAGCTTCGGATCAAAGGCATCCCGAGGTCGAGTTTGGAGCTGTTTGTGGGTTCTCTTGTGTCTTCATGGTTTTTTTTCAAAGCCAGTAAGTTTTCTACCTTTAGTTTACTAACAAGGGCTATTTTTTGAGGCTGCATTTACAACAAAAACCCAACAACTCATCTAACAAGATTTTGTCATAAACTTTGCACATACTTGTAAATCCCAACCCAGGCTGGGTCTCTGAGACATCCAGTGCTTGCCAGTCTCCTTTCCCAGTGGGATCCTTAACCAAGAGTGGGGCTGTCTGAGGACAACAATTCATGGATCAGTTATGGAATCAGTGACTGTCCAATGAAGTCTTTTCCATTTTATTCCTTCTTTTGCACCTCTTGTCCTGTTGATCTGTTTGAGGTCTTTTTATGTGTTTATCAAACTTATTCTTAAGTTTAAAAAGAAAAGTTTTTAAAAAAAAAAAAAAAAGATTTAACTGTTCGCAAATATTTTGAGATCTTCACAACGCAGAAGAAAACCAAGTTTTGCCATAATGTTCATGTTCAATTCCTTCGGCCAGTTTTTCTGTGTCCTTCACACCTGGACTTTCAAAAATCCAGAAAATTTTTATTTAAAAGTCTCTTTAGTTGTATTTTAAAATATTTTCTGTAAGAGCTGCTAATTTTATTTAAAAAACAAAAGTGGAAAAAAAAGCAAAAAAAAAAAGCAAAAAAAGGAAGAAAAGTTGTAAAAAGATGCCTCCTTTTTACCTATGATTTCTTCATACAGGGCATGTATCGGCCGCCGCATCGTGTACAGCTCAGTACACCCTGAAAGCATCAGTGCAAATGCTTTCTTTATATTGGCTGTAAAAAGTTTGTATTTATTATGTATAAAAAGTTGAATAATAAAAAAGTGGAACTAAATCCTTGGTGCCCTGGGAGATTTGGGGGATGGGAGGATTGAGGGAAAACCCAGGGATAAAAATCAGCGTTTTCGTGAGAGGGATTTTGTGCTTTTACACGGAAATCTGAATCTTGTGCATTGGGAAAAGCACATCCTTAAAGTCAGCTTTAAACATCTTTCGGAGGGGGCATTTATCCGAGGAACAAAACGTTGCCAAAAATGAAGAGCCAGCAACAAAGCTCCAGTTATCAAAATAATTGCTTAATAGCCCTGATGCAATTAGGATAATTGCCTAAAGAAAGCGAGGGGAGTGATTGATAACAACCCTTCAGAGTGATTGTCCTTTAATAGGCTCGATTTGCCTAATTGTGCCAGGAGTATTCCCAGTGCATCCCAAGCCTCTGCAGTTCTGGGATCCCTCTGTGAGCTGCGTTTCCATGTTGGATTTTCGTCCTGCACTCGGAAGCCGCCCATCAGTGACCAGCTCCTTGCTGGGCTAATCCCACTTTCCTACAGGTGGAAGGTGCCAAATGATCTGTAATTTCCACGTGCTCCCCATTTTTGGAGACTCTTTTTCCCTCATGGAACACAGGACTTTGCCATGGGGTTGGGGTGGATCTTCAGGCTTCCACTCTTCCCACAGAGCTGTTGCACAGGCCTTCACTTTTTTGCCTGCAGCCTCTTCCTGTGAGAAATCCCATCTTTCCTGCTTTTTATATGGATTGATGGTGCTCCTCTCAAAATTATTGTCCTGCCTTGCTGCTCTGACAGCTTTGTCCTTTTCTTTTCACTTCTTGCTTGTTGCTTGGGGTCCCTTTCACCACCGCTACGACTTAAAAATTACTTCAATCCCCAAATCTACCAGCGGAGCCACTTTTCCTTTCTTCCATTTTTAACAGACCCCCTTCATGCCTTTACTTTTCCTCCTTCCCAAAACAGAGCCAGTAGCAGCTGTGCTGTGATCCCATCGTTCTTGCCATTAACGGATTTCCATGAAAACCTCTTCTCCCTGAAGTGCCTTCCTGCAGGTGAGAGATGGGCACGGTGTGAGCAGCACACAGCGACCACTTAGAGGCAAAAAGAGGTGCTAAGGACCCACAAAGGCTCCAGGGCTCTATTTCGTGCCTGGGATGGTTAAGAGAAGGAGTCTGGGGAACTTAACCAGTGCAGAGGATGAAATATGGGTCCCTGCAAGTTGGCAGCAGGATGTCTTAGAGCTGGGGTTTCCTCTGATTGCTTTGGTTCCCAGATTTTGGCTTTAAACCGAAAGAATGTAGGTATGGATTGGGGATTAGGAAGGAATTGTTCCCTGTGAGGGTGGGGAGGCCCTGGCACAGGGTGCCCAGAGAAGTTGTGGCTGCCCCTGGATCCCTGGAAGTGTCCAAGGCCAGGCTGGATGGGGCTTGGAGCAGCCTGGGACAGTGGGAGGTGTCCCTGCCATGGCAGGGGGTGGAATGAAGTGATGTAAGATCCCTTTCATCCCAAACCAGTCTGGGATTCAGTGATTTTCAAAAAGGTTAATAGGACTGAGATTGGGTAGAAGAGATGGGGTGAACGATGTGATGTTCACTACAAATTGTGCCAGGGTTTCTTTTTGTTTGTTTTATGGAAATACTAAAAGGAACCAAAGCAAGTGGGCAAGTTCTCTTTCCCGTACAGCACAAGTGTCTCTCGCTGCTGATAGTAAGTAAAAAATAAAACAAAAACTGCACCATCTTCTCTAAATAAAGCATCTTCTGCTTCTTGGAAGCCTGGCTGCTCTGCAGCTTGCACTGTTTCCCTGCTTGCTTTTCCAGCAAGGTCCCTGTAATTAATACCTTGTAAATCCCAGCACAGCAGGGGCAGGATTAGCAGGGAATCTACCTCAGTCAGCCTTTGGAGCCTCCCAGGAAGGAGGGGATGCCTCTGCCAAGGGAAGAGTTCTGTCTCTGCAGGTTTTTTCGATTTGCAGATCTGTTGCCCTGCATGAAAATCGTGGGATGGATGGGAGTAAATGTGCCCTACATCTGGACAGGTGTGTGCAAGAGTGGGGAGCTCAGGGATATTGAGACCTCAGTGCAAGGCACAGAGGGAGGCTGCAGAAAGTGAGGCATGAAAGGGAAGAAAACTTAACTGGAGTCAGGGATGCAGCAAAGAGACAATAAAAAATGCAGCCAGGAAAATGCTGACGTGCCTGCCATGCCAAGTGGTTTCCTACTCCAGGCATTCCCCAGAGGGATTGAGGATTACGGATCTGGCAGCAGGATCAGTGCAGCAAGTGAGCCTCTGCATTGCAGGTCATTTCAGCCAGAAAAGGAAAGAAAGCACTGCAGTGATACTGGAACAGAGAGGTGGGAAATCCCTCTGCTTGGTGGAGCAGCACAGGGAGGAGGGGAAGAGTGGGTCTGACAGGTACCTGTGCATCTCCTCGGATCCTGGTGCTGCTGGGGAGAGCCTGGCTCCGTCCTCTCGGCATCCTCCCTTCCAGCATTGCTGCCCATCAAAGAGTTCCCCCCAGCCTTCTCCTCTCCAGGCTGAAAATGCAGAGAATCCTAGGACAGAATCAGAGGACAAGAGGAAACGGCCTCAAATTGTGCCAAGGGAGGTTTAGGATGGGTATTAGGTTTGGATTGGATATCACTGAAAGGGTGGTCAGGCATTGGCACAGGCTGCTGAGGGCCGTGGTGAATCCCAGTACCTGGAGGGA
The DNA here is from genome assembly GCA_013398055.1 of Ifrita kowaldi. Classification (NCBI taxonomy): domain Eukaryota; kingdom Metazoa; phylum Chordata; class Aves; order Passeriformes; family Cinclosomatidae; genus Ifrita; species Ifrita kowaldi. Next base: position 122,551 of record VZRS01002847.1, read on the forward strand.
TTTAGAGCCCTGTGGATGTGGCACTTGGGGACACGGGTCAGGAGTGGCCCTGGCAGTGCTGGAGGAATTACTGGACTCCATAATCTGAAAGGATTTTCTTGAATGATTCTCTGACATGGAGAACTTCTGTGTTAAACAGTGTTGGGCTGGGCACTGTGCAGTGGCCACGGAGACTTGGAAATAGGGTTCCAGGATCGAGGCTTCAGACTGTACCTCCTTAAGGATCCGTGGAAAAAACCAGCATTCTGCCATGGCCTTGTGTCTGCTCCCAGAAATCCTATGGAATGAAACACGTGCTGTAGCCAGTGGCAGCTTTGTGTCTTGGAAATGGCTTGTGGATGGTTTCAAATCCCGAGTCCGGCCCACATCCCATGGGAGTGAGGCCTGAGGTGGTGTCTGCCACATCCCATTCCTCCTGCTCTTTCTGCTTCCAGTTTTCTCCCTGCAATCCATTTCCCAGCCTGTCTCAAGTGTGTTAAGCAGCAGTTCTTCCACTGCTTTGTTTAAAATTCCCTTTTGCTGTCTGCTGGATTTCACAGCTGGTATCCAAAGGGAGCAGGAGCCAGGCCTGGAGGGACATCCAGCTCCGGGGATCAGGAATTGCCTCTCACAGAACCTGTCGCTGCCCCTTGCCAGCCTGGACCATGGCCAGGGATTAAATGGGCTTCAGAGAAGGCTTTGGATTCTCTTAGATCATTTCACCCAAAGATGTGAATATCCCTGGAGCGTTCTGGGTCAGGCAGGGCTGGCTGTGAGGATCAGGAAACAGGGATGAACTTGCCTTTGGAGTGCCTTTCTTCACTATGGAAGGAGAAGCTGTTCAGCCACGAGTGTGCAAGTTGAGCTCCGCAAGGATCCCGGGATATTCAGAGCTGGAAGGGACCCCCAAGGATCATGGAGTGCAGCTCCTGGGGATCTAACCCCAGACCTTGGCATCGTTAACACCGTGCTCCAGTTCTTCTGGCAGCTAAACACATCCCCCCAAACTCACCTGGCTGCGAGGTGAACATGGAATGGCCCCCACGGAGGAGGAGCTGGGAGCTCATTTCTTGCCCCCATTCCAGCATCACCCCTGGACAAATCCTCCCAACCCCTGTGTCCTGTTTGCTGAGCACTGCCAGCATCACCTGAAGGTTTCCCCTTACAAAGAGCAATCTGTGCCATGCTGAAGTGCCCCTTCTATTTCAAAACTGCTTTTATTGCACTCCCAGATTTTCACCTTCTTTTGATGGAGTGGTTTTGGGGTTGGATTTTTCTTTTTGAATGCAGATTGAAGAGTGAGTGCTGTGAGCTGTGCTTCAGCTCTGCTGTAATTAGTTTTGTCTACTGTAATTGCTTCTCTTTTTGCCATTGTTTAGTGAAAGACGAATGAATTTCCAGGTCTGGTTGCATTGGGAATGCTGACAGCAGCTTTTTTAAATCCCACAGCACAGCTTTTTGTCTTTTTTATTCAGCTGAATCCTGCAGAGTGGGACAAATTCGGCTTCTCCTGTGTGTCCCGGGCAAATTACTGCACTAATTAATTTCTCAAAGACTGGGGCCTCCTTGCTTAGCAGAGGGAAGGGATGGAGGGAGGGCACTGTCTGGAAAACAGCACCAACCCTGGATTAACTCCTAGAGTAAACCTGCATGAAGAGACATGAGAAGCTGACGGTTTAAAAATAAGGTTTACAGGATTTTTTTTTAAAGGATATTCTGGTATTAATCCCACATCTTCCTTCATAAGAACATCTTGGTTTCTCAGGAGGGAGCTCTGATCCATCACACTGTTCGTGCTCCCAGGGTCTCCTGCTGCAGGTTTTGCTGGGGAGTTTAAAAGAGAATTGGCATTTTTCTGGGGAATTCGATGGCAGAAATCATTGCTGCTCCCTAAAAAGGAGGAAGGGGTGCTTTGAGTGGCAGCAAGAGAAGGGACAGAGAGGGGACTGTGGCCGAAGGACTTGGGTGGTTCTGAGATGATCAGTAAAAGGGGGAGGTGACAAAGCCAGTGACAGGATGCCAGTGACAGGATGCTTTCCTTTGGGCAGAGCTTTGGAAGAAAGACTTTGGAAGAAGTGAGTGCTTGGACTTGCAGGAATTTCTGTGAAAGGATCTGAGAACTCGTGGGGTGCCTGGGACATCAGAGCTGAGGCTGAGCCAGGAATGAAAGTGGCAGGAGAGAAAACCAAAATGTAATGTTTTTCTAAAAAGGGTAGGTTTGGGTTTTTTTCTTTTTTTGACAGAGAAACAGGTGGGGGTTATTTTTTCCTGGTTTTTTTTCTTTTTTCCAAACAGAAATTTAATTCCAAATATTAATCCAAACATTAAATTCTATAACTATGGGTAATAAAAAATACAGCACTCCCGATTCCCAGACTGCCACAAAGTGGTGTTGAGGTCAGTGCAAATTGTTCCCCAAGGACACTGTTGGAGTGGAAATGCTCAGGGATAACGAGGGATCCCGTGTCAATTCAGCTGGCAGAGCTGCTCTGCCTATCAGTGGGGAACTGCTGCTGCTGCTTTCAAAATTACCTGACCGAGCTAATCTGAGGGAGAGGAGACAATTTATTGATTTGGAGTCCTAGGCAGGCGTAGATGGAGATAATTCTGGGATGTTAGTGGCATTATTCCTACAGAAAAGCAGGCTGGGTAAAGATTTTCAGGTTTTTATTAGCCCCTGCCAAACAATTGGGCTGCATTGCAGCTTGAATGTTTGAGATGTGAATGGCTGAGATACCAAAAATCAGAGCTCTCTGGGTGGTGGTCACTGGATATTTCTGCTGAAACTGCTCGTTTTCTAAAGCCATCAGCCCCTNATGTGAATGGCTGAGATACCAAAAATCAGAGCTCTCTGGGTGGTGGTCACTGGATATTTCTGCTGAAACTGCTCGTTTTCTAAAGCCATCAGCCCCTCACACTGCTTTGAGCTCCCCCTCTGAAGCTATTTTTAACAGATAAGCGGGGGGGAAAAAGGTGTTAAGTTTGCAGCTCTGCTTTTGCATTCTGGTCAGGTGTCTTGTCGCGCTTCCTGGCTCTCCTGCAAGCTGGCGTCTGAGGGTTCTGCTTAATGTCCTAGAAAATAACCTTGTGCTTGGACCAACACCCAGTTTATCACTGCTGCTCCCTGGCTGTGTCTCCGGGGCGGAGAGGAGACACGGGAAAGCAGGGAAAGCACGGAGCTGGGTATTGCCAGGCTGCTCCTGGACCAGCAGCTCCCTCCCTGCTGCTGCAGCGCCTGGGATCAGCTTGGCAAAGCAGCTCTGCTTCCCCTTGTCCAAACGGGGAGCTGGAATCCTGAGAGCTCTGGGGTTGAGCGTCTGGGATTTGGGACCTGAGCCCTGCTGGCTCTTGCTGCAGCCTCAGCAAGTCCTTTCAGCTTTACTGCCTCCAGCGCTCTTCAGCTGTTTTGAGAGTGTCATCCTGCCACATGGATGGCTCCCTGGATTTCTCTGGCAGTGGGAAGCCATTCCCGCTTGTCCTGTCCCTCCGGGCCCATCCTCGTGTGTCACATCAGCAGTTCCACCACGAAGAGCAGGGAATGGCCTTTGTCACCGGCCTTATGTCAGTGCACCTATAAATCATCACAAAATATAGTGCTGGGGCAAATCAGCCCCTCCCGCCCTCAGCCTATTTCCTGGGGCTTGAAAACTGATTAAGAATCACTTGCTGAAGCCGCCGGGCCTCGGGTGACAGTGCCAGGGCAAACTGCTCTCCTGGAAATGCCCATTAAAGTTTCAATTTACATCCCTCAGCCGGAGCCGCGGGGCCGGGTGTGAGCTGCTGGAATGACCTCTGCTAGCAGCCACTCGGTTCATTAAATAGTAACGAGCCCAAGGATTCCGAGCTAAACAGCACACCGAGCATCCTTATTCTATTTCCTGTTTCTAAAGGAAGTATAAATTATTTACTAATCTGCTTGAAGTCCTTAAGGTGAATCCAGGCAGCAAAGCAAAGTCTTGTTTAGTGGGGCAGATGCCCAAAGGAAAGTGTGGGAGTGATGGAGCTGTTTGGGATCAACTGCTAAAGCACTGCCAGCGGTTTATCAGATGTATTGGAGGTAACAGGCTGGGATTACAATCGAGTTGGCTGCTGGGTCAGGCTCTGTGCTTCATTGACACCTTGCTGAGTGCTGCAATTCCTGGATTAAATCCAGAGGACTTCCGGTGCACACCTTTCCAGAGCAGTTATTCGTCCTTAGCCTGGAGCCGAGCTGGTGTTTCCCGCATTTCAATCCTGCTCTTCCAGCTGCAGGGAAGGGGATGGGATTGGGGCAGCTGGGAGCTGTCTCTGCCTGGAAACACGGTGCCCTCTTCCATCCCTGTCCTGCAGGATCCCGCCACCTTCCCCTGCCGCTGGAAGGTTTGCTGGACTTACTCCCCGTGTTCTTGCCAAAACCAGTAAATCCTCCTGGGTGTGAAATGTTTACAAAAGGCCTGTGCATGTGGCCCTGACCCCTGCTCCTCCCAGCCCTGTTCCCTCCATCTCGCCCTGCTCCGAGGGGCTGGCTGCTCCATGTGGGAAGGCAGGACACGTTTCCCAGGACGATTTCCAGGGAGCGGTGAGTAACTCAGTGAGGGGTTTATACAGCTTGGGCAGTAGCAGCTGCTCCAGCTGCAGCAGTAAACTCCAATACTGCATCTCCTGCAGTAAAATTCCTGTCTCAGTCAGACTTTACAAATGCTTTACAACTGCTGCTTGCAATTCATCTTATCTCTGCTGGAATTACCTTCCAGGACCCATCTCCATTCATTTGATGCAAGCTATCTCATCTTGTCCATCTCCACCCCGGGTTTCATTTTCCACAGCTTCTCCCTGGGAGAATTCATTAGCTCTGCAGTGCCTCTGATGGTTTTAGGGAAGGTGATTTGGGAGGTTTTCTGTCCGTGGTCGCTGGTTCCTGCACTAAAAGGTGATGGGATGTAGGTTGGGATGGGGCTGTCCAAATCCCCCTGGAGCACCGTGGCTTGTGTTTGCACAGAGAGAAATCGTAAGGAGCAGGCTCCTGCCAGGGAGATGCCTGAATTCCTCAGGCATATCCAGAGAGGTGATGGGGCCTGGCACAAGCGGGAACCCAGCGTGTCACCCCAAATCCTGCAGGTGCCCGAGCTGGAGGGACCCCAGCAGGAATGGGCAGAGCCTGTGCTTCTGCCTGTACCAGTTTGTATTTTCGATGCCCCCAAGGCTGTTCCCTGATCCTTCCTTTGCAGAGCCAGCACAGTCCCTGGTGCCTGCAGATCTCCCTTATTGTGGGAGCAGCAATGGCAGTCGGGGACTTTGCCAGGCAGGACACTCGCTCCCAATGCCACCTTTTGTCACGGCCCACAGAAAGCACGCGGTATCCTAAAATCCTGTGTGCCTTCAGGCTGGAAAAGCTGCTGGCTGTCCTAGCCTCTTCCCTGCAAAGGGCTGCCAGCCCCTCCTGCCTGCTCTGAACAGGAGCCAGCTTCCCGGACAGAAAACGCTGGGATACTGGATTAATTGAGCCCGTGCAATGGCCTTCAGTTGCCATAAACCATGTTGATGTCTGGGCAGAGAATGGAGCTGGGGGGAGGCAGGACAGCTCCCGATTCCCCAAGCTGCTCCGAGCCGCATCCCGCACAGCGAGGAAACCTGGCACCACCCGCGGCACCTGCCGGGGCCCTCCCCGCGGGCACGGGGGGTTCCTGCTGCTGCCAAGTGCCGCAGCTGGGGGTGACATCCTTCCCCTGCATCCCGGGTTTTGCTCCTGCCTGTGGCTGCACAGCCCAAGGGGAGATCCGAGAGCTGCTGCCAGAGCAGGGGCTGCAGCCTGGAGTTCAGTGCCAGCTGGGGGCAGGTGGGATGTGAGGGGTGCCTGTCCTGTGCCCGCAGCCAGGGAGGGACACGGCTGGAGCCAGAGCCAGTGGCTCCATCCGTGGGGCAGCCTATGGAGACTAATCCCAACTCCCGGGCAGTGGAGTGAGGTCAGGTCCTGCAGCAGAGCTGGTATCACTGGCACATTCCTGAACACCCGACTTCATCCCAGGGGAATGCCTGGTGCTCCCAGAGAAGGAGGGAGGGAGCAAGGAAGTCAGCCAGGAGCCTTTTGCTTTTGCTGCAGCGACCCTGAAGTTTCTTCCATCCCCCTGGATGTCCTTTGGGGACAGAGGGAGCTCCCGTGCCTGTGGCGAGGCAGCCCCTGCCCTTTCACAGCTGGCTCCACAAAGAAGTGGGAAATGGGGAGCAGCAGGGGTGCAGTCCCTGAGGGTGGGGACCCAGAAACCTGAGTGTCAGTCATGGGGTTTATGGATAATCCCAGGCCTGCTGCAGATCCAAGCCACTGCAGGGACTGGGAAGCCACTGGAACCTGCTGGACCACACCTGAGCTCTCTGCAGAGAGGGCTGCAGGCATGTCACAGCTTTTTTGGGATGTTGCCAGCCTCCATTTCAGCAGGGATGGAGCAGACATGAATTCACAGAACCACGGAATGGCTCTGTTGGAAGGGACCTTTAAAGGTCCAGCCGTCCTGCAGTGAGCGGGGACACCTCCAGCTAGCCCAGAATCCATTCCCAGCACCTGGGAACATCACCCAGGGCTGGCTTGGGCTGCAGCCAGGGATGGCTGGAGCTGAGGGAGGAATCCTACATTGCTATTTGGGGAAGGGACTGAAATGTCCCCGGGTGTGAGGGCCACGGCTCGGAGCCCGCTGGCTTAGCCAGGCCATGTCTGGGGGGACAGGGAACATTCCCTTGGTGCCAGACACCACCCAGGCCCTGCTTTGTGCCTGGCTCCAGCCCTCGGTGCTGACCTGAAATGCTGACACAACACATAGTTTGTCCTTAATAGGGCATGGAAAAGGGGACACGCGTCAGGGTCAGGCTTTTTGCTCGTGTTGTGCCTTTCCCTGTCTTTATATGATCCAGGAATACATTGGGTGAACCCCTCCTGGGTAAGCTCAGCCTGAAAAAAAGATGATCTTGAGCAGATATTTCCTGCTCTGAAAGTATGGTGGTCCCACGTTGGAAAACAGCAGAATGGGGTTTGTGCAGCTTGGGAGGGTCTTTCCTGAAAAATTATTTGAGACCCTGGTTAATAGGGCTCAAATCTCTTCACAGAGACATTCCCAGCTGCTGGACACTTCTCTGGAGCTTGGTGTTCTGCATGGGAAAGAGAATCTTAGGCTAAGGGAGCGCAGAGGGAGCGGGCTGAAGGAAGGGCAGGATGGCTGGGCACAGCAGAGAGAGACAGAGGTGTTTGGTGACAGGAGGGGACACAATTCCTCACCGCCACCGCCACCTGTCTCTGCCAAGTGCACCGTGGGATGCTCGGCCGTCCCTCAAATTCTGGATAAATGAATCCCCGGAGAAGAGGCTTTTCCCGCTCTGGAAACCGTCTGCACTGACATCTAGTGGCAAACCAGGCTTTTCCCTGGAAAAGAGCAGAGCGAGATCCTCCGGGGGCTGGGCGGGAGGTGCTTTGCCGGTCCCACTGCTGTTCCTGCTGTGGTTGTGGTCAGGAGCAGTGTGCGCTTTTTCACAGAATGATTTAGGTTGGAAAAGGCCCTTGAGATCATCACGTCCAGCTGCAAACCACAGTAACATCCATGATAAAATGAAGTTTAAATCTCCACTTCTTAGAGGTTGTGCATCAGCTGTACCCATTATTGTTATTATTTTTGTAATCCCCTACAATCCCTAAACCATTACAAAAAATTGTGTTGTGACAGAACAACGGGGGGTGGCTTCCCACTGCCAGAGGGCAGGGTTAGATGGGATACTGGGAAGGAATTGTTCCCTGTGAGGTGGGCAGGCCCTGGCACAGGGTGCCCAGAGAAGCTGCGGTTGCCCCTGGATCCCTGGGAGTGTCCAAGGCCAGTGGCTTGGAGCAGCCGGGGATAGTGGAAGGTGTCCCTGCCGCCCATGGCAGGGGGGAAAAAGGGAGGCGCTTTAAGGGCACTTCCCAACCAAGCCATGCTGTGATTCCTGTTAAGCAGAGCATACTCTGACAGCAACGACTGGGCAGAGCAGTTTTCTAGGTATAATCCTGGGGTGAATTATCATTTATCTGTTTTATTATATACACTGCTGACTCTCGTGTCCGTTTTCACGGAATTCAGAGCCCATTTAACGCTGGTTTAGGGCATCCACAGGGCTCAGCCCTCCCCAACATGGCGATGTGGCAGAGACTACAGCTCCCATCGGGCCCCGCTCTGCGCCCTACGTGACG
>VZRS01002854.1:0-23857 GCA_013398055.1 Ifrita kowaldi
CAGAGACTGAATTTGGAGTCAGACTGTTAAGGCCTTTAAGGCCATTCAGAATTATAACCGATATAGAATTAAGTTCACTAAGATATACCTTTTGGGGCACTGCTGGGGATTCTCTCTGCCAACTTTAAAGCAGTGCCTGATTTAATTTTTAAAAAAAAAAACAAAAAGGGGGAATTGTGAATGATAAAGGCCTGGGTGCAGGGAGATTTCTCAGTTTTCTGACAGCGTCTGTGTGAAAGCCTTGCTTTCTCACGGACGCTACGGGAAAACAGTTGAGAGATTTTGTAAACTATGGTATTGTTATGATATCAAGGAGAAAATATTTGAAGTAAGTGTTACTGGGTTCAGCCAATCCCTCTGGGGGGTGGTTGGTCAGAGAATCAATACCTTATGTCAGTCCAGCGTGCTAAGGTATATAAGCAAATTTGTAAATTAATAAAGCGTTGGTTTTCTTATCTTCATAAACCGTCCATGTAGTTTTCTTCCTCGGTCTCCGCTCATTAGCGACACTCATATTTATCCCTAGTACCAGAAAAGTCCAGGAATAAGTCTTGCTGACCTACCAGAGAAAATCTAAAGGCGATGAAAGAATATAGAGGCAAATCTTCACTCTGTCTACTGAATACAAATCTGTCTTAATGCTTCTTATTAAACTTTTTATCTCCCATAAACATCAGGGACAAGCAGGGAGAATTCTGAACATGTGGCTTGTCTGTATATTTTTTTTTAGCAAAAAATTTGCTTAGTGCAGAAGAATTGGGTGCAAGTATCTTAGAAGTCAGTCGATACAGTTTTAATCACAGCTAGAGCAGATTACAAATTAAATTAAGTGTCAGAGCATTTACTACATTTTGTGTGGCATTTTTACTTCCCCTTATCAAAACAGCCTGATTTCATCAGAGGGAGCTTGTGCTCCGATAGCTCTGGATATTTTTAAGCATGAACTTTTTTTCCTCCCCATACTGAGAGTGTATTGTTTTGTGTTTACATAGCAAGATCTTGATAGCAGAGCAGGGGCTGCAGGGGTGGATTCTGTGAGAAGACACCAGAAGCTGCCCATATCTCCAACAAAGCCAGTTTTAGTGGCTCCAAGAGGGACTTGCTACTGGCCAAAGCTGAGCCAACCAGTGATTTTGTAGTGTCTCTGTGATAATACATTTGAGAACTGGAAAAAACCCAAACAATGAAAAACAAAAGCTGAAAGAGGGCAGTGAAATATATGAGAGAATCAACTCTGCAGACATTCAAGTCAGTGAAGGAGCAGGGGGAAGAAGTGCTCCAGGCACTGGAGAAAAGATTCTCTTGCAGATCCTGGAGAAGACCAGGTTGTCCCTCTGCAGTCCACAGAGGATTCCATCCACATTGGAGCAGGTGAGTCCATTCTGTAGACAGCTGCAGCCCATGGATCTCAATCTTCCACAGAGATGAGCAGGATTTCTGGTAGGATGCTTGAAGGATCCATGCTTGAGGAGAACATTCCTGAAGGACCTTAAACTCTGGAAAGAACCCATGTCAAAACAGTTTTTGAAGAACTGCAGCCTCTTGGAAGGTGTCAGAGACTGAAAATAGTTCATGCCTCAAACACAGATGCAAAGTTTTGCTCATTATAAAGAAGCTACAACCAAAGAAGCCTCCCTGAAGACTGGGACTTTGAACTGAAAGTCAAACTACTGATTAGATAAAGGGAAACCCGTTGTTCAGTCATCCCCGGCTGAGTTTGGGCTAGGGGGAGAGCAGAGCTCACAGAAGCCAGGTTTACACAGACCACCCCCACCAATCGAGGCAGGGTGGGGAGGGAGGAGGTTTCGGGTACTTGGCCTCTGGTCTGAGACAATAAACATCCATTCTCCATTACACAAACCAGCCCTGCTGTGGAACCTCCAACCCCACAGGGCACATCCACGGGACATTTGTGTGAGAGGCTTTGCAGCACAGGACTGCACGTGATGCAACAGATCCAGAGTCTGCTGTCAGAGACTGCTCCCCTCCCCCAGGGGGACATGCCTGGACATTGCTACCTAGCTCAAGGGTATATAAACCCATCAGATTCTGTGCCTTTTTGGGGGGACCTTCGCCACCAAGAAGACCAGCTGGAGACAATCAACGGAACATCATTGTGACCCACGGAGTGGTGATATTTTCTTTATTCTGTCCCTGTCACTCTTTCTGTCCCTCCCACCTATTTTCTACTTCTTTCTTTCTCTCTAACATTTACCATCAAATAAAGCCCTTACTATTGTCACAGGCATGTGGTCTCATAATTCAGGCAGAGGCATTTCTGAGAACCTTAAAACTGGATCATAACAGAAGGGTCCACACTGGAGGTCATGAAGGACTGTGGTTGGGACCTCATCCCGCTGGAGCAAAGGGAGAGTATTAGGAGGAAGGAGCAGCAGAGACCAAGGCTTACAAAGTGACACCAACCTCTATCCTGTGTCCCCCTGTGCCACTCAGAGGGAGAAATTAGACGAGTTGAGGGCAAAGCTGAGCCTGGGATGAAGAGATTGGTGGGGGTGTTTTTAGATTTGTTCCTATCACTCATCATTTTACTATTATATTAATTAACAATAATTTAAATTAATTTCCCCAAATTGAGTCTTTTTTGGTGGTACTGGTAATGGATGAGTGATCTCTGAGTCCATGAGCTTTTTGTTGTATTTCCTCCTCCTCTCCTGTTGAATAGTGGGAGTAATGGAGTGGCTTGGTTGGCATCTTGCATCGAGACAATGTCAACCCAAGAGGGAATGTTCTTGGACATCCAGTTCAGTCTCTGAAAACTCATAATATTGTAACAGATAGCTTTTTAATCCTACCTCTAATGTCTCCAAATATTGTGCAATAACTACTTCACAAGAGAAGTCTTGCTCTGATTGTCCTTTCTCTCAGAGAGTTCTTGTAATAACCAAGGTAAATTTTTCCTTCTAACTCAGCCCATTACTTCTTGCTCTTTGACTAATGTTTAGTGTGACTAGCTGTTATTTTCTCTCCTATTATTGCTCTTTAATTATTTATGTAGAGTTATCACGTTTCTCCCTAGGTGTCACCTCTTCAAACTTAATAAATGTAATTCCTTTAATCTTCACTTACAAATTATGTTTTCTGTAGAAATAAAAGAAGACAGTTACGTGAAATTTGTGTCTTTTTCCAAACACTAACATAGTTAAAATAATTTACTCTCCACTGAAGTTCTAGAGTTGACTTAAGCAAAACATCCTTCTTTCCCCAGAGCATAGGAACAGCAATAGGAAAAAAGTTTATAACGGGTCAATTCTGTGTTGCCTTGAGTTGTGATGGTTTTAGGGGTAAATGAAGTGGTTTAAAACAGTAGCTGTAAAACATGATCTCCAGGCTTTACATTTCATTCTTAATTATACCTTTCAACATATGTTAGCAGAGTTATATTTCAGATGACTAGGTTTTCTAGGATTTGAACCAACAGACCAATAATACTGCTTTATTACATTTTATTGTTTCTGCCTGTAGAAGGGGGGAAATATGTGGAGAAATAACTATTTCTCAATTACTTTTTCAATTATAGAAATAAAAGGTCATATATTTCTGTGATAACAAAGAATTATCATGCTCCAAAAAGAGCCCAGTCTCTTGTAAACATTGATTTTTATTGGCTTTCCCATTTTTAACAGTAAATATCAAGCTTTGGGCAAAATAATATGTATACATTTGCTGGTACTCACGCCTCTAGAGACAGTTTTCTCAAGGTGCTGAGTTTTGCAGTTTTGACTTCAGGAGACCTCTGTGGCATGAGTGCATTTAACCAGCTCCTGAAGTTCATCTCTCCTCTGGTTTTCATCCCAATAGGATCCTGTTGACATACTAGGAGGCTGCTCTGCAATGTGAGCTGATGTTCAATAGGTACTGAAGGTCAAGAACCTTATTCCAGAGGCACCCTCCTACTCTAAATTAAAATCACAAATATTTAATTTGCATCCAGAGTCCCTATTGCAGTTCAGGTTCAACTGAGACCAAATTAGGCAGTTTAATCTGGGGTGTATCTTATTACTCTGGGCTTAGGTAGTGATGCAGAACCTACGCTGTGCTCTCACCTTGGCACTCTCCTTCCTGAAGGGAGGAGTTGTGGTCTCCTTCAGTCTTGCACAATCCTTCATCTTACCCTCATTCTTCGCTCTCAATCCATCAAAGCCCACAACAGAGCTTTGGCGGGGGTAGCTTACATGCAGTTTCATAGGCTAGATTAGGGTGGGCTTTCTAATGAAAAGTGTGTCATTTTTACTTTTAAAAAAATCATTGGGAAAAGCTTTTGAAATGGTCTCAATTCCTCACATGCTGGCAGTAAAACTGGGGAGAGGAAAGAAGGGACTGTGTTAATTTCTTCAGATGTTGTAGAATTTTTGTGGTATTCTAAGACAAGCCACCTAAGGAAGAAACCTGCCTGTATGTTTATCAATCTGCACAGTTTTAAACTTTGAGTTCTGAAAGATTGGTGATAGAGTTAAAAATGTATTTCTTGGCAGTACATTCTTTTATTCCTCACCCTGTATGGGCTCATTAGAAAGATAGAAGGTTTTCCTGTCTGCTTCAGTACAATTAATGCTTTAATTCTCCTTCTCTCATATTTTCTTTTAAATATGTTTAAAGAGATGTGGAGTTCTTGTTATAGTAAAACAATAAACTAGATTAGATTATATAGGATGACATTTTTCTCTGATCTTGAGCCAATTAGTATAAGACTTTCAGATATGGTATCATTGGCTGTGTAGCTTGAAATTTGTTTTTATTTTTCAAACCAGGTTAATTTATTCAGAAATAAATTAACATTTGCAGAGTTCAGTCCTCAGTTGGTTTAAATCTGGTTGGCCTCGGCTAGGATGATTTTGTAGAGCCTTTTACAAGTCACATATAATAATCCTACAGCATTATTATATATGCATAAAAACGCTCAGAATATAGTTAGTTTGGTTTTTTATATTTCTTTGAAGTGGTTTCATACTACTCTTTACACTATCTTATATTCTTTAAGTGGCCAAGAAAAACAAGAGGATTAAAAAGAGTAAAAATAAATGTTGTCTTACAGTAGGAGGGAATACATATTTATAGAGAATACTATATTTAAAGAAAATTACCATAACGAAGTCTACATTTTAATAATTAGGAAATATCAGTGTGATCTATACATAATATAGAACTTGCCATATAGAAATGCTGTTGGACATTTCCCAAGATTCTGAAAATAAGGGTTTTCAAAGTGTTTACCTTTGAAGAATTACATTTAGAAAACCTCAAAAGTTTAAAAAAGGCAGGTGATGGAGCATGTACTTGTTTTAACAAGTTCCATGAAGAAACGTAACATTGTATTTGTTCCTTTTTTTTTTGTTCCTGTTTTTTTCTGTCAGAAAAGACATGAGAGCTTGTAGCTCCTTGTACCTATTTCTTTATCAATTGAAATAGTTTATGGTGGTAGATTTTTATATTCCTTTTTAATAAACTCTTTGATAAGACAGTGTTCGTTGGTGCAGTTGAGCAGAAAGAAACACAAGAGGCAGAGACTCTGGCTTTATTAGGCTGTAGCATGGCAATGAACTCTCAGACATGTTCATCACTGCTTTGTAAAGTCTGAGCTAAAAACCCTCTCTTGAAGGATTTCATCTGACTGAGGGCTTTCAGCAGCAGCCATGAAACAGTTCTCCACTGTTGATGTCAGATTTTCCCTTCAGATGTTGCCCTCCATTGCCCCAGATGGGGGATAGTTGATGCCCCTGACACTGTCGGTTCCCCCTCAGCATGTTTATGACATGAATTTACCCCCCAACTCTGGCTGCAATATTTCTTTAATTTAGATTCATCATCTCCCAGAAGCTTCTGAGACTTATCTGCTTGTTTATGCTGTACTTTCCACTTCCTTCCAGATCATTTCATTCCCTTTTGGGCAGAATGTTAATTCTACCTCTGCAAGTTGAGATAGCATATGCAGCTTTTTGTGAATCTAAATAAGAGACATGCCACTAATAGGCAAACACAGGAAGTTTATCTTGATGGGTTTAGGCAATGAACTAGCCTGGCAAGGGTGCCAGCCAGCAATCCCTTTCCAAACAATTATGTAGATTCCTAAGGATTCAGAACCATGTTAGGCAGAAAACACATATCACACATACAGGATACTCATGGCAAGAAGGGTCTTATACATGAGAAAAGTCCTTGGGCAAATGAATATCTGTTAAGCACTAAGGAGAGATGGGAGGCACCATAGAATGGAGCAAATATATACTAATCCTTGCTTGCATGAAGGGAAAGTCTGCCAAGAAAAAGATGATGGTAAATGACATCATGCAGAAATGAAGAAAAAAACTCAGGAAATATGGAAGAACTGGTGTTTTCTTTTACTTTGTTGTTGTTATTGTTGTTGTTGTTGCTTGTTTCAGTAATCTGGCAGTGAAAATAATGCTAATATTACTAATGTTTTCAAACAACTCTAAAACTGTTGGACTCTATGCAGAGTCATCTGCAAGCAGTGTGAAGAAGTGCATGAAACCAGTCTAGGAATAGAGACAGAAAACACAGAAAGATGTAAACTACCAGAAGAAATACAGTTAAATCAGATTGAAGGAAGATATCATGGCACAAATTGGACCTGTTTACATTGCTGTATAGCTTGTAAAACCCCAGAACTTCTGGTCTGTGCAGATCCTGCCAAGCAGAAAAAAAACCTAATAGCGTGTTTCTCTTTGTTCTTAGTGCAAACACAAATGGGATATTGAATAAAGTTCCAGACACATGAGCACTGGAAGACAGCAATAGTAAAATGTTCAGAAGGGTGCTGAAAAGCACATAAAAAGTTGAAAGGATTTCAGAAATAATAAAACATTAAAGTACAAGTCATTTGTATTTAGTGACATTTTGTACACTCCCTTCTGGAAATCATATGCTCTATCATGTGTTTTAAATATTTGTAAGATAAGTGAGGTTTCATTCTTTTATGAGATTTTATTAAATTTCTAAGCTGTTTTTCATATATTGTCAAAAACCAGTTCAAATCTCTTTTTGACTCTGTGTTAGATTCAGTTTCTCTAAAATATATCCGCTATATGACCTGATATAATTTCATGGGTCTTCTTTTATCTGTAAATATCTCTAATCTTGTTCTTACAATAGGGAGGATGATATTTCTGCACCCCCTAGGAATGATCGAGTAAGACTTGTGCTCAAGTACATCTTGCAAAGTGAGGAAAAACCTTAAACTTCTTTTTTCCAGGCTGAACAATCCCAGTTCTCTCGGCCTTTCCTCAAAGCAGAGCTGCTCCTTCTCTCTGATCACCTTGGACTGGCTCCAACAGGTCCCTGTCCTTCCTGTGCTGGGACCCCAGGGCTGGATGCAGCACTGCAGGTGGGGTCTCAGCAGAGCGGGGCAGAGGGGCAGAATCCCCTCCCTGCCCTGCTGCCCACGGGGCTTTGGGTGCAGCCCAGGACATGGTTGCCTTTCTCTGCCTGCTCTCAAATCTTAGAATGCTTTCACTTTTAAACTAGAGTATACTAAAAATAAGGAATTCTGTACAAGGATGACAGTGACAGATTCCTGCATTCCCTCCTTTCAGCTGTGTTATTCAGCTAGATGAATGCAAATTAACAACTTCTCCTTTCTTACAGTGAGGACAATGTGTCTTTCCACAATCTTTTCATAAGCGATAAAAACATAATTAATTCAGCATGAACACACTTCCTTAAGGCTTCCTGGATGGCTTTGGAAAGTTCTTCTTATTCCTGCCAAAGCCCTGTTTACCTCAGGGCCTGTTTATGCTTGTGCTCTTTTCCTTCCTCTGCAAATAACTGGGTTTTGGCTGACAGGAACTGAAGGGAGGCAAGTCCCAGGGAAAACTGACTCTTTCATTTACTTGTGCTGCCAGCCTTATGTTCTTCATTTGCTGAAAAATAGAAATAACACTTATTTGAACACAGTGACAACTTGTTTTTTATTTGAGGCAATTGCTCACTGCAGTGAGGAAGGTAAAACATTTTACATCCTGTTAACTGTTGCCAGCTCTGTGTAAAAATTGAAAAGGAGAGATAGATTCTCATTCCACTTTTGCACCCTTTTACTGAAGAGAAGCTAACAGACTCTAAAATTAGGAGGCCCCATCAGATTTTGGATTTCACAGCAGTGGACTAATGGGCTCTGAAAACCACTTTTGCTAAATAACTGCTGATTATGAAAAGATTAGGAGTGATAGAATAACATTGTGTGAAACCCTGAGGTTCATCCCATGGTGTTTGACAGACCATGGAATAACTTACATTATTCCTGTTGTTGAAAAAATGCATGTAGAATTTAAGTGGTTGTGTCTACAGCAATTGGAGGATTGCTGAAAGACTGTGATTTCACAATCATAAAGGTGGAATGTCACCAAGGGGAATATTTCTGTACCCTGTACGTTATGTCTATATTTCTGTTGTTTTCCCTTTTTTCTTTGTGCCAGCACTAGTGCTTGTGGTGCCACTTGGGTAGTTGGGTAATTTTTATCTGGGTGAATTTCCTAATCCACCTGAAAAACAAACCAACAAACAAAAACCAGCCAACCAGCCAAACCAAAACAAAACAAGAACAAAAAACCCCATCAAACCATGCCTAGAAACACCACAACTACCACATCTGGAGAGCAGAAACTTGCAGTTCGGTGCAAGAAAAGGCCAGAATCACCACTTTGGCTTTAATCTGACTAAGTGGGATGGAAAATTATAATGCTGCACAGAAGTGAAATGAAATGTTTATTTCAGCTTCTTAAGAATGTCATTTTAATGCACTGTTTATAATTTTCTTTTAGAATGTCTATTTAGACCAGTCAATTTACTATTATAGAAGGGAACCTAGTTTATTTATCTCACAGGTTTGACCATGACTTATACTGCTGTTGCTTAATGTGACTCTTACCAATTACAAAAATTTATGACACAGGTAAAAAACATCAATATACATGTCTTATTGTTTTGGTGAAATATTATATCTTAGTACTAGAAATAATTTGAAAGCAATACTTTTATAGGATATGAAAAAAGGACAGGAAAAAAATTTTAGAGTAGCAGCAATATAAGAATATGGGAACATAATGTAAAACAATCGAGTTGCAGCAGCCCTAAGCTATTTCCAGGTGACAGAGCTACCAAAGCTGTGTATGTACTGTTAGCTCACCACAACTGAGGCAAAACATTTCAATTTAAATAGCCATAAAAGTGCTTTAATGAATTCTACCTAACAGCTTAACAGGCCTAACAGCAACTATTTAGTTATTCATGGCAGCTCGTCAGATAGGTCATAAATTCTCATCAGCTTTTAAAAGCTGGATGTTTAAAATCATATGCATTTGTGAAAGTGTAATGCTGTAATGGTAAGAATCCACAAAAGTTCCTATCTTCCGTTCCTTGAAGGAAAGTTGTATAAATTCTGCTCAAATTAGCTATTACTTCATTATTTATGAACAAATACAGATGGTGAGCATTTTTTCCACCTTCAAGGGAAGCTGCAAGTGATTTCCATCGCTTAGAGTACTAAAAAAAAAAAAGGAAGATATTTTTAATTTTTGTTCCAAGCTTCCTTTTCTTTCTGTAGGGCTAGGGAGGGATGAGATATAATAGTTCTGTGAATTTTAAACACTTGGACATCATCTAACATGCAATAAAACCAAAATTGGAATCCACACATATAGTCTGAAGCATTTTTCCTTTGATGCATTACCTCAGCTGTGTAAATGACCCTGACATAGAGTGAATGTGCTACAAGATTGCTCACAATGGGCTGTTCATTATAGGTTTATGGAGGTGCAGTGTGGACTGAAAGGAAAACTTTTATTTTGAGAGGAAAATAAAGAGAAAAAGTAAAAGTGATGACCATTCATGTATATTAAAAACACCTGCTATTACTACACATCTCTTGAGAAATACCCTGCAGTGGATCAAAACAGGTGAAAAACAAGGAAAAAGAAAGATGGCAAAAAAATCATCTCAGGTTTATTATGAACAAAACAATATAGATGTTTCCCTACTTGTATGAATGTGGGAAATGCACCAAAGGTGTGACAAATGAAGGTATGTAATCATAAACCAGATTTTCAAATGTAATGGTTTCAAATGAAAGTTATGTTAAATCATATTGCGGTATTGAAATATGTAAATTAAATAAAATTTGAAAAGCTGCATCAGAAATTATATTCCAACTATAAGATTAAATGTGAAAACACAGTATTGTTTTTTAAACCAAAACTCAAATTACATTGCCCAGAGTGTATTTAGGACATTATGTAAGTGACTGAAGTTGTAAGCATTGAAGGCCAAGGAAGTCTCACTCGGGATTTTTTAAATACATTTTTATGGAGGATGAAACCTGAAATATGTATTTTGACAGCATATATGTGCATAGCATAAAGTTCATAGATATCTAAGATCATAATAAGAAATGTATATTTGTTCAGATATCTAATTTGATGGTGAACTCATCATGAAATATCTGTACTTGTCCAAACATTTTTTTTAACTAATCAAAACTGATATTCGGTCTTAAACTGTTTAACTAAATTCTGCTGAAGAATCATTTGTTGAGCATATGGCTGGTAACTTATGAAAATCACTGAATCACTCCTGGGATGCTTTTGCAGAGTTTCTGAAAGAAGTGCTTTATGATGGCAAGGTTTATAGTAAAGTATGACAACATCTTGTTGTACAGACGATGGGAGGAAAATATGCAAAATATTGAGCTTTTCTCTGGTCAATCGGAAAGGCACTATCTTGTCCAAATCTATATTTATGAGAATAGTGTAGGAAAGGAGGTTTTCTTTCCATGAGCACCAAAACCAAATATAAACCATAGAACAGAGACAGTGAGTTGGACTGGAATAAAAAGTGAATTCTAATTTCACTGGTAGCTGTGCTGTGCAACGTTCAATGTGAGGCCAAGAGCCCAAAACTTTACACACTTCAACTCAGCTATCCAGTTAAGCACACACAGAAAAAAAAGAAGTGTTTTGTGCTGAGAGCTAGGAATGAGCTTCTTTTCCACTAAGTGTTTGCTGTTCCATCAAATCATAGAGTGGTCTGGGTTGGAAGGGCATGATACCATCCAGAATCCTTTTGCCAGTTTAATGAGCAGAAATAACTTAAGATGCTTGATCATCCCCGTTAACTAATGAACTCAATAAAACTCATAAGCAGCACCAAAGATTTTTGTCCTAGCTTTAATGGCAAACTCTTATCAAGGTATTCAAATCCAAAGGCATATGCAGACCCCTGTATTCCTTTCCTTATTTGTCAAAATGTTGAGGAAAAAATGCCTCGGAAGCTTTGAGAATTTTTTTTTCCCCTTCCACCAATGTATAAGAGAAAATACAGTTGTGATAAATTTTTTTGCTTGTTAGGAACATTTTATTCAGGGAAAACAAGGCAAAACAACTCCTGTCTTTTCTGTACTTAAAAAAAAAACAAAAAAAAAGACAAATTCACAGATATCTAAATCTAATAAATCATGTTATCCCAGGGTTCACAAAAAGAACAAAAGTCATAATGAGTGTGGAACCAGTCAACATAGTTTATGACTGAGAAAACTCAGGAAAAATGAAGGTAGGGCCATTAGGATTTTTACTGATTTTTTTATTGTGGTTTTCTTGTTTGTTTGATTCACTAGTTAGATTATCTACTTTAATAGCATCTTTTGCAGTTTAGCAACTACTAATAGTTAATCTTTATTTGGTTTTTCCTTTGATTATTTACAAATTCATGTTGTGCACACTTGTAGTTATGTACCAGGACAGTGTAATTTCTGTTGTCGTACAAGAATGTCACATTTAGATTGTCACTGTGTGATGCTAAAACAGTCCTATAAATGGTATTCATACGGTTTTCTATGATAAAAAAATAAAATAACATTGCAACAGTTATTCAGAGCTTTAATGATTTAGTACTGTTGAAACTGCTAATAGTGCTTTGTATTAGACATGACAATCAGGATGGAAAACTTCAAATTACTAGGCAGGCTTTTAACATCCAGTTTACTTCTGATTAAATAACACTTGTCGGCTAGCAAATTGTTCCAAATAACTCAAAAGTCTTCCCTAAAAGCATTTCAGATTAATGAAATGAAGAAGGCTTCACAGAGAAATAGCTAAAGAAAAATCTCTTTTACTTGTCCCCACAGACACACCAGACCACCAGCTTAGAGGACAGAGAGAAGGGTCTCAAAAACCCCCATCTTTGTAGCACACTGCAGGTATGAAAACTTCACACTGTGAGTCGCACCTCTTCCTTTCAGACTGATTTGAACTGCTCTGAGCAGCTCTAACTATACTGTAGTGTCTTCTCTGGTTTGTATCAGAAAAATGATCCTGGTTGACACTGACAGTAGTTATCTGCTTGCACATAATTAATACTAAGTGACATTTCTCCTGTTTGTTGGGCTATGGTGGAAGACAGTCAACTGCACTCCATCCTTTTTTTCAGCAGAAAACATAGTGGTGTCCCTGTCCACAGCAGGAGGCTGGAACTAGATGATCTTTAAGGTCTCTTCTAGCCCAAACCATTCCATGATTTTATGATCTCCAGAAAAACTTCTTCACGGTCTTTGGAAAAAACTGCATCATGTGATTGCTGCTTTAACTTCACACTTGAAAAGCTCTTCAAGACATTACAAAACTGTTTGAAGTCCTCTAATTTCAACACATTTATGAAACAGGGCACAGTCTTCTGCTCTAGATAGATATAATTATTATGATTAATTATTTACTTAGGACACAGGATGGTAACTTTGGGTTGACCCCAGTTAGCAGGTAAGCACCCACATTGTCCCTTGCTCAGTGCCCCCCTCAGTGGGATGAAGCAGAAAATTAGAAAAGCAAAAGCAGAAAACTCATTATTTGAGATAAAGACAGTCTTGACACTGTACAAGCACTGCCCGTAAATAGTCAAAACATCTGGGCTACTATGAGGAAAATTGACTTCATCCTAGCTGAACCCAGTAGAGGTAGATACTAAGAAGTTTTTATATAACAGTTTAAACTGAAATATTTGTCATTATTAGATTACTTGGACTATTACAGTGTGAAAATACTGACTGGTTTAATGAAAAATCCTTAGTCCTAAAAATGGTTTGTTTTGTCTGTAACAAGATTTTGGGTGTAATATGATGGCTACTATTTATGTTAGTCCGTAAAAGGCCAGGTTATCTTGATAGAATTTCTGTAATTAACATCATGTGAGTCTGTGAAAGTCTAGGTCACACTTAAGTCCTAACAGCCAGCATTTGTGCAGGTAATGGATCAGATTTGCCTTCTTAGGAAATCCTTTGCTATTGGAACCCATTCCTCTTTAGCTGCAGATGTTCCTCTTATTCAGATGTTCCTCTTCTGTCTGACTCACTGCTACATGTTCCCCCCGAGTTTTGGTAGCAAACAGATGGGGCAGGAACCCTGTGCTATGGGGTCTGGATGGCCCATCCTAATCCTGAGGGCTGTGGTCAGTCTGCCTCCAGTCTGTGCAAGGGAGAAAGGCTGCAAAGACGTGTTTCCTTTGCGTACTGAGGCAGTAGGCCCACACTGACTTCCAGGTTACTCCAGAAGAAGGACAGAGGTGGTTTCTGAGCCTGAAGAGGTCTGGTTCTGTTGACTGTCTGGAAAAGGAGTACAATCTTTGGGTGCTGATGGCTTCATGGCTGGGTGTTGCCATTGCCTCAATGGCTTTAAATACTTTGGCACAGGACTGTTTGCTAATTGCTGTGAAAAGCTTTCAAGAAGGTAAGCTGGGTGGATGTGACCGAACTTAAAATATCATTTGAAGGAAAAGAGAAGGACTTCTTAGGCATAAAGCAGCCCCTTGTCTCTAGAAAATATGCAGCCGGCTCTTCCTGCTGCTTCCCCAGCCCTTATGAAGGCTGCCGCCCCTAAGCAGCAGCAATCACTTACAGTCTCTTTTCCCATTTATCTTCTGCTGTCCAGTGAAGCAGTAAATAACACCTTCCTTTGCCAGCATATTCCTTGTAACATTTCTTCCAAACTTCACACCGCAACACTTGTCCACTATATTCTCTCCAGCAGCCTGTTCAAGTTTAAGTCTATGAGGTTTTTGGAGGGTCAGTGAAAGGAGAAGTGAAAGCCAGGTACTATTATTTAGGGGAGGTCAAAAAGTGCATAGAGGACAAAGCAGTCATTGTGTCCTGAAAGAGTATTATTCATCTCTTGTGCTCAGAACACCCATAGCTGACCATGGGTAAAAAGCAGTCCCAGTGCAAAGACTTTTTGTTTTCTTTTCTGAAAAAGGCATAAGGAATAAATGAAATTAAGCTCAGGAGCTTTAAGACCATCTGTTTCAGTCTACTTATCTACTTCTGTTGCACCAAGCAACTTACTAATGGACACGTAGTTTGGATAATTAAAGCTCATGGAATCAATCTCCCCACCACTTGGCGCCTTTTCTTTATCTGAAATTCAGTATAATTTGTGTGCTTTCAAATGCCACAGCCTCAATTTTTTTTTTCTTCTTTCTGGGGGACAAAGTGCAGGAAAAATTGAAGTAAAAGAAACAAAAGTGAGATTGTCCTTAAACTAATTCAATGTGAGTAGTTTATGACTATGTATGATTTACAGGGCTTACAGAGCTACCATCATTTATAATCTTGGATACTGATTCTCTGTCTGCTATCATTTCGTTAAACCAACCTAATGTGTTTTTTAACTTTCTCCTGGGGTTGTAAAAATGTAAGCTCAGTTGACTTTTTATTTCACTATTGATCAGGTTAACAGTACCAGATGAATCTTCCTGTCCACAACACTGAGCAGCCTTATAGTTCTGTCCAAGACAAATGTTGAATGTAATTTGAAGGTCACTGGAAGTGATGAAGTAGTTGCTGGGAAACACTTTATATCACTTTACTTTTAAGCAGTCTGCTTCCAGATGAAACCGAGAGACGTAATGAATTGATTGCAGAGATGAAGAACAGAATATTTAATGTTAGCAGCAGCTCTGTTAACAGGCTGCATATGAAGCTTGTGCTACAGTGTCACCTCACCAAATTTAAGCAATTACATATATAGAGAATAAACATCTGAAAGCCACAGTCTTCACAGTTTATTGGATTAGGCATCAAACTGACAGATTTAGTCAACCTCACGGCACAATGTTTGTATCTATGACCTCTTCCATTGTCTGTGTAGAGTGTGCACTATCCATATATCTGGAGTAATTTTTCCTTTCATCTCTTCTAGTCTGTCTTTTCATATGAATTCTTCCGTAACCATTCAGGGTAATTTTCCCCCATCAAGACTTTGCTGTTCCACCATGAGGTTTTTTTCCCAATGACATTACATTTTATGTCATTGACACCTATTGCCATGTTCTCCTTTTATTCCAGGTGTGTTATTGATGAAATGCTCTCTCACAATGAAGGAATCATTACAAAGTACTTGACCTGTAGTTTAGAAAGCAATGAGTGCTCATCTGTGTTTTTATTTGGATTCTGTTTCGTTGGTTTTCTTTTGACACTGTCCCTTAGGGCAGTAGGAAAAACCTGATTTAAGTCAGTCACATATTCACTTTTAACCTGATACATGTTCCATCTTGGAGAATGTAAGATTTCTATGGCACTATCTGAATTTCAACAAAACTACACTGTCCGCCTTTTTCATTTTATTCTCTTTCAACATGAATAGATTGATAATTCTTTCTGTCCTAATTCCTAAAGGTAGGTACCATGACCTGTAATTCTTTTACATTCTTTCCCACTCACTTCTTAATAGCTGATACAGAATTTCACATTTTTCCCCTTTTTCAAGTCTTCTGTCTTCTATGATCTCTTGCAGAAAACCACTGAAGTTTTATAAATCTCTTTGGCTAGATTTTTAAAAAACATTTAAAGATAAATTTATATTCAATTTATTTATCTAAATATTCTTCACCCTACTTTTTTCAAATTATCCCTGACATACTTATCCTTGTGATAAAACTCATTTTGTGAAGTATCTGGTCAAAACTACCTTTTTCTTTCTTTCTTTTATAATAAAAAATCAAAGAAAGTATTGAATTTAGTCTGTCATGCATAATCTCCTTTTTGTTCTCCTTCCCTATTGAATAAGAAACTTATTTCTTAAATCCTTTTGATTTCATTTTCTATTGTGTTTAAAAAACTTCTTCTTGTATCTTATTTTATAGCTAGCTTTTTGATTATTTTCATGTTCATTCTTCTGTCGCTCCATCATACACGCCCTTTGGCAACAGCGTTTTTGTCAGTTGGCAATTTTTCCCTGTTTTTTCCCCTTAACATGGATGCATGTCGGATTAGATTGGTAGTTTATTGAATTAACCGTCTTTCTTTTGAATTACACTAGTCTGATTGCTGTCCTTTTAATACTCTCACTTTCAGGATCTGCCAGATCTCCTGTAGAACAACTTAATAGGTATAAATAATACTCTCATGTATATAAAATACATTTATAGATTGCTCACCCACCCACCCCCTTCAAATTAAGTTCTGTATTTGTGAAAGGTTGCTGTCCTTACTCTGCTGGTGTGGTGTGTCCCTTGCCTTGGAATAATAAATACAGTTGTACAATTGCTCCCATGCAAATGATTTTCACCAGCTTTGTTTTAGAAACCAAAGACTTCATAAGTGAACTTGAGTGCTAAAAAGCACTACCCGAGAGTTTGTATATGTGGAGAACATGGATATGCCCTGAATACCATGGATAACTTCGCTGGAGCCGGCTCCTGGCAGGACCTGTGGCCTCTAGAGAGGAGCCCATGCAGGAGCAGGGTTTGTGGGGGACCTGTGTCCTCACGGAGGACCCATGCTGGCACAGACACTTCCAGAAGGGCTGGACTCCGTGGAAAGGACCCATGCTGAAGACCTCTGTGAAGAACTGCAGAACATCATGAAGGACTGTATGCTAAATTAATTTTCCCAAACTGAATCTGTTTTGTCCACGATAATGATCATCATAATGGGTGAACCATCAGCCTGTCCCTACCACAGCCCACAAGGTGGGTTCATCATATTTCCTCTCCCTCTCCTGCTGCGGAGATGGATGAGACAGCATTTTGGTGGGCACCCAACAGCCAGACAGGGTTGACCCACCACAACAGAACAACACTGTAGGGATTTTTGGTTTGGGAGTTGGCTTTTTTGCTTGGAACTTCATGTCCTGCCAGAGGTGTTGCTTCATGGAATGTCATCTATAAAAAGAAACCTAAAATTTAGCAAGGTTTTCATGTTTCAATCACTTATGGAGTTGCAGATTAATCTTGTAGTGTTAGTAGGTTCCTGCCAAATCTTGTATGCTGGAGCTGCATATCTAATAACACTTTATACTCTTTATAATTACTCTTTATAATCCTCTCCTTGACTTGCACTAGTTGATGACTGCCATCACGTCCGTCTCCTATGAGGAAGATAAATGACTGGCCAGAGCAATTAGTAAAGCAGCTTATAGTGAAGATGAAATAAAGCCCGGCCAAAAGGCAGCATTAGTATGGACAATATATCTTTAAGATCTTTGACTTGGTTCCAGTTAGGCTTCATGCTTCCTGAACTGTTTGTCAGATAGGATTCACTCACTCAGAAGGGGACCTTTAACTATCTCATTCTTCCTTTTCTGATGCTGGAGTACCCACAAAAATCCTCTCATTATCAGGACATAAAGACTCTCTCATCTGGTTATTCTGGTCATTGGTTTTCATTTGGTCTCAGCACAACACAACAGTTCTTAATCTTGAAGGAGAAGGGCCATGAATGAGACTACTGAGCAGTCCTCTTGCTATTTAGGAGGTAGCTGTCACCTCCTCTCCTTCCTGTAGAACTGGTGTTTTCCTCCCAAAAGGCTACTAATACCCTCTTTTTTATGTTTTTTTTTTCATGCTAAATATCCCTATTTGATAAAATCCCAGTTATTCTCAACACTGCACCCCCCACATCACCAATGAGTGTCCTGTCTTCCTGAAGTATTCCACCTCAAAGTACATTTCATATTGTGTTCCCATTACCTGGGTATGCTCTGGCATGAGTTTTTGGTTTGTGGGGCGGTTTTTTTTGTTCTTTAATTTATTATAGGTTGTGATGGTCAGGGCTGGGGTTTTTTGTTTGTTTGTTTTTGTC
The DNA here is from genome assembly GCA_013398055.1 of Ifrita kowaldi. Lineage (NCBI taxonomy): Eukaryota > Metazoa > Chordata > Aves > Passeriformes > Cinclosomatidae > Ifrita > Ifrita kowaldi. Next base: position 18,089 of record VZRS01002854.1, read on the forward strand.
CTACTGGCAACAAAAACTCCCTTTGTTTCAGGTTGATTCCCCAGATCCCTGTATGAGCTGGGTCCCCATGTTCCGTGGAAGAGGAAGAGCTCATAGCAGTGCTGGATGTGTTTCCATTCTGCACTACTTACGCAAAAACCCATACCACCCAGAGGTTAAAAATAGAGATCAGAGGTGATTTTGTTGTATATATATGAAGAAATTAATGGAATTTAGCAAGCCTCTAGAGTTCAGTCACTGATTTTTCAAAGTAAAACTTTCTTTAAAATTTCTTAAAAACCCTCATTACAGTATTTAATCTGAATGTGTTATGTATTTGTTGTTAGACTGGAATTTTTGCCTGGTTTTGTTGGGGAATTTTTTCTCAGACTTCATAGCTTTTGTGCCGTTGGAAAAAGAAATCAGCATTACTTATGTTATGCCATGATGCCCCTGTTTTTCTCATACTGGTATGTGATTTGAAAAGTTCCCACAGGTTTCAGTTGCAGTGACTGAGTCAGTGTTTAAATCCAACAGCTGGTACTGTATGTCAGCACCTGAAGTAAATAACACTCTTAGTGATGTACTTGTCTGTCCCAATAAACATGTTCATTTGAAACTGTCATTGGGAGATGCCATGATTTATTACAGCTTGAATTCCACAGGAATAGAATAAGCACAGCTATATGACAGAATGGCTACAGGGAAACTGTAGTCTTGCTTCTTTAACTTGCTTTTCATTACATTGTTTTACTGATAAATTTTCTAATAGGTCAGAAAATTATTTGTTTGTTATATTTCACAGCAACTTACAGATAGTATTCTAATTTACCAGATTTTGAAAAAAGAATTAAATGGAACTAAGTGACTGAAAGAGGGTATCTCTGAAACTTTATGAAAGGAACAACAAATATTTTTATAGTCTCTTTTAAAAACTGAAATTTGGAGATGGAATTCAGCCAAGTGTTTTTCTCAGCCCACATTTTCTAGGACTCTTGATCCTGCAATCAGTTCAGGATGACCTTTTATATTGAGTCTGTTTTTCAGAATAAGACGCAGAGGGAATCCTCTATTTTAAAAACTAAGGTCAGAGAGAGTACAGAGTAATCAGCCTAAGCAAGTCTACTTTCATTATTCAATGGTTTGTCCCTATCCATCTGTTCTTGAGGGTTACGATTCAGGGGAACTGTAAAAAATCTCCACTGAACTGAGGATGTAGCAGAGAAGAAAAATGGAAGAGCAAATAGGAATTACAGAGGAGGGGCTATGAAATGGTTTAGAAATAGAATAGAAATGATCAGTGAGGAGAGGAGAAAATGGTAACAGAGCTGGGGTGGTGGGGGGCAGTGAATTTTCAAATTATGCTTTTTTTTAAAAAACCCAAACAAATAAAATCACACAGACAAAAAAAAAACCACCCTTCACTACTCTCTATATAGATAGGTATATGAAAATCAAATGAGAACCTTTCCCTGAAAAATAAATATGCCAAGAGAAGTAGAAGAGAGACTACCTAATCTTTGCACCATTTATGTGTGCAAAGATACCATAAGTTTAAAAACAGAACCTGAAATTGATTTAGACATAACTGATTTAACAAATGGACACGAACAACAGCTACATTTATTTTTGCAATAAAAGAAACAATTTTAATAGGCAGTTCTGTAACATTAGTAGACCAAGTGCCCAAGTTCAAGTTTTGTAGCAATTAAAATTTTTGTTTTTCCTTATTACTGTTTTGCAAATATTTTCAATTTCTTGACTATTTTGGAAATTAATTAGCTTTCCTTTCTTTTCATCTTAAGATATACTTCAATTTATCTTTTGATAATGCCTAGAGACTTCTTGGCATGTTGTTGTATAAATGAAAATCTCTAATTATTTTTGTGTGACCTTATGCACTGCCTGCCAGAATGCAATCATAATAACTCAACAATCTAACTTGCTGAAAGCTGGGATCTATAGTCAGTAGTCCAAGATATGAGAAAATTAATAAACTCAGAAATGTACACACAAATGAAAAAAGGAAGAGAAGGAAAAGTGTTTGAAAAGAAGAGAGGAGGTAAGATTGAGAATTATAAAGAACAAAAGGGTGCAAGAAGAAAATCTTTAATATAATTACATTGTGTCAGGTCATGGGGACAAGACTGAGGAAAATGTATAATCCAGGAGAAATTTGATAAACCAGTAGAAATCAAAGGAAAAAGGCTGGAGGAGAAAGGCAGTACCTGCTTGCACCTGGAGCAACCTCATCACACAGGAGAGGGTGCAAATACAAAACTTACACTCCTCAAACCAATGTCTGTATCGGTGTGTATTTAGGACAGATAATAGAAATTGTTTTACACCCCTGATCTGACCTGGAGATTCAATTTCAAGATCTTTTCTATTGACTTGAACTACAAGATTAAGATTACCATGTCTGTGGACAGAGGTCCTTACAGCTGAATCATAGAGAGAAATACTGTATAACAAACCATTTTTTTAAAATCCAAGATTTACTCCTCTTCCTGCAAATGTTAAGAATTTGATTCTTTATTCCTCTTTTTTCTTATTTTATTTTTAATGTATCTTTCAAGCTTTGTTGTTCAAAACAATTTTAAATGAAATAATTCTTCAAAACCTCTGTGGTTTCCAGAGTGGTTACTTGTCTATGAAATTTTGGCTTAAGTACTTGATCAGGAAAAGCAATGTTAAAAACCTCTTTTCATAGCTCTGAAGAATGAAAATGTCAGAATTCAGTTACATATATTATTGATGTGTCAACTTTCTTTCACATGCGAAAGAGCTAAAGTTAAAAGAAAAGGTAATTGCTCATAATGGTGGAAATAAATTCAAAGCACAACTCTTTTACTAAGCTGATGTATTACCAGCTAAGAAATAAACATAGGAAGAAGGATGGATAAATATCTATAAAAGAAAATGTCAAAAACCACCAGGAAAGTGAAGTTTTTCTTCAAATATTTTGATCGAGCCGGTCACTGAACACTGATTTCTGTTAATTGTTTTAAGTCTGTTGCTGTACATAAATCAGAAGCAGAATCTAAGATAAAATAATGTTTCTGCCAAAAGACAGTCATTTTGCTGTGTTCCATAACTATTCAAGCAGAGTGCAATAAGGGTCGGTTACACAAAGTTTCTAGAAGAAGGAAATAATGTGCCATTTTATCACGAGTCTAAGTGATGCGTCACAAATGTGATACACATCTACCCTTTCACAATGATGTGCAGGGGAAAAGAAACAATGTCAGATCTTTTTTGAACGTGAGCTCTGGGAACAAAGAGTTAGAGGGTCACACTTCACTGCCCCTGTGAAAATGGCACAGAAATCCTTCACAGGCACTGCTAAAACAACAAGGCAAATACTCTGGAGCTTCAGTACATGGGATTGGTGTGCAGTAGAGCTGAAGGTGGGATAAAGCACCTTCTACTCCTCCTTGTACATCCTTAAAACCTCACCTTCAATATCCAGCACCCATTTCAGCTGCAGGCAAGAGCTGCTGCCTTCATTTCATAGCATCACAGAATCACAGAATATCCTGAGTTGGAGGGGACCCATGGGAATCATCAACTCCAAGTCCTGGCCCTGCAACTCACCATTCCCAAGAGTCACATCATGTGCCCGAGAGTTTCTTGAACTATGTCAGGTTTGGTGCTGTGACTACTACCCTGTGAGCCTGCCCAAACACCCTCTGGGTGTAGAACCTTTTCCTGATATCCAACCAAAACCTCTGCTGGAGCAACTTCAGGCCATTCCCTTGGGTCCTGTCACTGTCACCCCAGAGAAGAGATCAGTGTCTGCCCCTCCACTTCCCCTCATGAGGAAGTTGTAACTGCAATGAGGTCCCCCCTCAGTCTCCTCCAGGCGGAACAGACCAAATGCGCTCAGCTGCTCCTCACATGGCTTCCCCTCAAGGCTTTTCACCATCATCGTTGCCCTCCTTTGGACACTTTCTAATAGTTTAGTATCTTTTATATCGTGGTTCCCAAAACTGCCCCAGCACTCAAGGTGAGGCCATCCCAGTGCAGAGCAGAGCGGGAGAATCCCCTCCCTTGCCCAGCTGGCAATGCTGTTCCTGATGCCCCCCAGGACAGGGATGTCCCTCCTGGCTGCCAGGGCACTGCTGACTCGTGTTTAACTGGCCGTGGACCAGGACCCCNAACTTACACTCCTCAAACCAATGTCTGTATCGGTGTGTATTTAGGACAGATAATAGAAATTGTTTTACACCCCTGATCTGACCTGGAGATTCAATTTCAAGATCTTTTCTATTGACTTGAACTACAAGATTAAGATTACCATGTCTGTGGACAGAGGTCCTTACAGCTGAATCATAGAGAGAAATACTGTATAACAAACCATTTTTTTAAAATCCAAGATTTACTCCTCTTCCTGCAAATGTTAAGAATTTGATTCTTTATTCCTCTTTTTTCTTATTTTATTTTTAATGTATCTTTCAAGCTTTGTTGTTCAAAACAATTTTAAATGAAATAATTCTTCAAAACCTCTGTGGTTTCCAGAGTGGTTACTTGTCTATGAAATTTTGGCTTAAGTACTTGATCAGGAAAAGCAATGTTAAAAACCTCTTTTCATAGCTCTGAAGAATGAAAATGTCAGAATTCAGTTACATATATTATTGATGTGTCAACTTTCTTTCACATGCGAAAGAGCTAAAGTTAAAAGAAAAGGTAATTGCTCATAATGGTGGAAATAAATTCAAAGCACAACTCTTTTACTAAGCTGATGTATTACCAGCTAAGAAATAAACATAGGAAGAAGGATGGATAAATATCTATAAAAGAAAATGTCAAAAACCACCAGGAAAGTGAAGTTTTTCTTCAAATATTTTGATCGAGCCGGTCACTGAACACTGATTTCTGTTAATTGTTTTAAGTCTGTTGCTGTACATAAATCAGAAGCAGAATCTAAGATAAAATAATGTTTCTGCCAAAAGACAGTCATTTTGCTGTGTTCCATAACTATTCAAGCAGAGTGCAATAAGGGTCGGTTACACAAAGTTTCTAGAAGAAGGAAATAATGTGCCATTTTATCACGAGTCTAAGTGATGCGTCACAAATGTGATACACATCTACCCTTTCACAATGATGTGCAGGGGAAAAGAAACAATGTCAGATCTTTTTTGAACGTGAGCTCTGGGAACAAAGAGTTAGAGGGTCACACTTCACTGCCCCTGTGAAAATGGCACAGAAATCCTTCACAGGCACTGCTAAAACAACAAGGCAAATACTCTGGAGCTTCAGTACATGGGATTGGTGTGCAGTAGAGCTGAAGGTGGGATAAAGCACCTTCTACTCCTCCTTGTACATCCTTAAAACCTCACCTTCAATATCCAGCACCCATTTCAGCTGCAGGCAAGAGCTGCTGCCTTCATTTCATAGCATCACAGAATCACAGAATATCCTGAGTTGGAGGGGACCCATGGGAATCATCAACTCCAAGTCCTGGCCCTGCAACTCACCATTCCCAAGAGTCACATCATGTGCCCGAGAGTTTCTTGAACTATGTCAGGTTTGGTGCTGTGACTACTACCCTGTGAGCCTGCCCAAACACCCTCTGGGTGTAGAACCTTTTCCTGATATCCAACCAAAACCTCTGCTGGAGCAACTTCAGGCCATTCCCTTGGGTCCTGTCACTGTCACCCCAGAGAAGAGATCAGTGTCTGCCCCTCCACTTCCCCTCATGAGGAAGTTGTAACTGCAATGAGGTCCCCCCTCAGTCTCCTCCAGGCGGAACAGACCAAATGCGCTCAGCTGCTCCTCACATGGCTT
>VZRS01002856.1:145-14994 GCA_013398055.1 Ifrita kowaldi
CCCACACCCACGGCACAGCACTGTCCCTGAGACCCCTCCCAGGGCACAGAACTGACCCCCAGATCCACACCCAGGGCACAGAACTGACCCCCAAGATCCCCGTGCCCATCACCGCAGAACGTGGGATATGGATCCGAGTGACGCTGGGGCTCCTGGAGTGGCAGCTGGGGGGGACGTGGTGGTGACCACTGTGCCCGGATCCTGCAGGAAGAGAATTGGACAACCTGCCACCAAACCAGGCCTTTGCAGCAGGATTTGACCAGGCTTTACTGCAGGAAAAAATCCTTTACTGGGGAAGAGATTCTTCCCTGTGAGGTTGCCCGGGGAGGCTGTGGATGCCCCATCCCTGGCCAGGCTGGACAAGGCCTTGAACAACTTGCTCTAGTGGCAGGGCGAGTTGGGATGGGATGATCTTCAAGGTCCTTTCCAACTCTTAAAATCCGAAGGTTTATGGGCTGGATTTCTCCCCGCCTGGCAGGGGGAAGTACCCCGGGCAAAAATTAGGATCTGGCAGGAGCTGGAAGCAGCGAGGACCTGAATTAAACCCGCTGCTCCATCCACACCTCCAACGAGCCATCTCCTGCCCCGCCACACCCCAGCAGCCGTGCCCAGGGGTCCCTGCAGCCCACCCAGGGGCTTGGTGGCACTGGGGACGTGTCAGGGTGGCCCTGCCTGCCACGGAACCCCGCTGGCAGCAAGGTCGGCCCTGGCCCAGAGGCGCCCGCCCGGCCCCGCTGCCGCTGCCGGCGCTTTGCACCGCCGAGCCTGGGAGCTGCCTGGGAGCTGGGAACGAAGCATTTGTGAAATTAATTAAGACAACAGAGGCCCGAAGAAAGGGAAAGTTAATTAGTCACGGCAATCAGTTAGATTTGATCCAAAAGAACAAACAAAGAGTTAGAAGCGTGTCACTGGCGGGCTGCTTCTCTGGAAAAGGGATTACGCGGAGATTTCCACCAAAGGGAATGGCTTTGTGCTGCTGCTCCTTATGTAATTGGGGATTTAGAAGTGGCACAAAGAGTCATTACCACAAAATTTCTTTGTCAGAGGAAAAAAGTTGACATTTATGAAGCGCAGGAGGGAGCAGCAAAACAAGGCGGCTCAGTCGGCGTGGATGTGGGGCTTCCCTGGGCCGCGGGGGCAGCCAGGACGAGGAGGAGGAGGAGGAGGAGAAGGAGGAGGAGGAAGAGGATGAAGGCCGATGGTGGTGGCTGCCCTGGAAGGCCCCCAGGGGGTTATGGATGGCTGGGCCATGACGGCAGCAGCACCAGCACGGTGTGAAAACCGGCGGCCGAGGCGTGAAAAGGGGCGGGAGATGGCAAATCCACGGCCGGGGAGGGGGGGACAATGGGGACACAGCAGGGACAGCCCCCGGGGCGGCCGTGCCCGGGAGAGCTGAGGCAGCGAATCCCGCGTTTTCTGCTTGAGCTGCCTCCGTTAGCTCGGCTTTCTCCTCCGCAGTTCCCGCTTTAATTATTTACTCCGACTCCAGCAGCTCCGTTTCCCTCCGAATGGGCACGAAGGCACCTCCTTGTTGCTGAGGGCCTCCCCAGACCTGCTGTGGTGGCACTGGGAGGTGTCCTCGGGGTCCCCAGGGCACCTCTGCACCCCAAAAAAGGGTCAGGAGAAGACTCCAGGCTCCTGGGACTCTCAGGATGTCCCTCCGTTGGAATGGGTGCCCACAGGGGTGCCCCCAGCTCGTGCAAGGCACAGCGGGGCACCCGTGACACTCCCTGCTCTGGCTGCTGCCACCCACGGGGCTCACCCACAGCTGCTGGCACCCAAACCCACTGCACCTCCCCAAAAACCTCCCGCTGCTCCCCAAAACCACTTCAAACCTCCCAGGAAAGCTCCCAGACAATCTGTCAGCACGAGGAGCTCAGTGCTGCTGCACTGGGGACCGCCCGCTCGGAGGGATTGTCCCCGGTGACAGCACAGCAGCCCCAAATGCGGCCACATCGCAGCCTTTTGGGGAGGGCTGGCTCGTTGGGGACACACTTCCCACCCACCCACGCCTCGGTGCTGCCCCTGGGGGGAAGGGAAGGCACCCACGGCTGGGACACCCACGGGGAATGGGCACCCCGGAGGTGCTGCCAGCTGGGAACACACCCAGGGCTGGGAATGTGTCCCAGTCCCAGGGCTCGGGGCATTCCCACTGCAGGCATGGAGCCATCCCCCAGCACCCAGCACGGATTTGAGAGCCTGGACCCCACATCCCAGCTCAGCCGTGCTCCTCCCAGTGCTCCAAATGGATCAGGTGCTGGTGGGAGCCCTGGCTCAGCCTGAGCTGCAGTGGGATTATCCTGAATCCACACAGGGATGCTGGGCATGGCACAGGTCAGGATGCCCCTGGGAAGCTGGCAGGGAGAAGATCCCTCACGCTGGCTCCCAGGGATTCCTGCCTCACTGGGTTTATGGAGCAGGCTCTTCTCCCGGCATGGTGCTGGGCACACACCAGGAGAGGAGGGACGGGGACCCATCAGTCCCTGCGGGCTCTGGTTCCTATTTATCATCAAAAAATGGATTGTTTTGGAATAAAGGGGAGGAGTGAGGAGGGTGGAGTCACCAATGTCCCCTCTGGACACATGTCAGAGTCACACCACAGCCACATCGCCGTTCAACCCCACCAGCCTCACAGCACATCCCACCCCACACCCCGGTCCCACCCCCGCAGGAGAACATCTCCATCACATCCATGGAGACCTAGGCCCAAATCCCCTCTTTCTGCAGGAAAAAACAACCCTCCAGGTCCCTTCCCAGGCTCCCAGCCCTCCACCTGGGGCTCTGGCAGCAATTCCAGCAGTCGTTAGGGAAGCTGCTCATTAGTCTGTGAGTCAGAGGCTTTGGAGGCAGCTCTGAGGAGCCGGGGCTGTGCCGAGCGCGCTCTCCAGGTGCCTCTCAAACGCTCCCCCTCAGCTCCTGGGCTTTGATGGGGCTCCTGTCTAGACGGCTCCAAAATCAAAGGTTTGAGCCTGGTGAGTGCGGTGGTTACTCAGCCGCGGGTCCGGCTGTGCCTCAGCTGTCCCAGAGGGATGGTCCTGGCTGCTCAGCACGGCCGGGAAATCACGGAATTATAAAATCACGGAGCATCCTGAGCTGGAAGGGACCCATGGAGATCATCAGTCCAGATCCTGGCCGGGCACAGACACCCCAGCGATCCCACCCTGTGCACCCCTGGGAGCGTTGTCCAAACACTCCTGGAGCTTCAGGGCCGGGACCATTCCCTGTTCGGTGCCCCACCACCCTCTGGGGGAAGAAACTTTTCCTAACATCCACATTAAATCTCCACAGCAGAGCAAAGCTCTGCTGCTCTGCGGGCTCTGGGACCTGGCTCCATCCTCCACCAGTGCTGGGGAGTGTCCTGGCAGGGTCCCTTGGTGGCACCACCCCAGAGCCGAACCCTGCAGCCCCTCTGCCCGTGCCCCCCGCCCAGCGTGGTGGAACCCAGAGGGGCATCCCTGAGCAGCCCGGCTGCTCCCGGCTTCCTGCTTTCCCACAGCGTCTTTTGGGACACCGTCACTGGGTTTTAATTAATTGTGTTCAAAATCAGGAAAAAAAATAAAAGGAAATAAGCCAGCAACAAGTCGCACAGCTCTTCCCCCGGGAGGAGCTGCTGGTGCTGGGGCTGGTTTAGGGGGAGCGAGGGAATGTCAGGAGCAGGGAAGCAGAGGGATGTGCGAGCAGAGCGTGCCGGTGTCGCTGTCCCCACCCCTCTCCGGGGAGCCCGGCGTGGCCACCGCAGCCGCTGCTGGTGTGAAAAGCTGGCTGGAGGCTGGGAAGCGAGGCCGGATCCGGTGCGTGGATCCCGGGAACACGACGGGCTGTCAGAGCCGCTCCTCGCTCACGTGCTTAGTGACCATGAGCGGCAGGGCCGGCTCTTCCCGCCTGGAAAAGCCTTGTTTTGTTTGCTCATCTGGCTCATGAAAAATGCAGCCGCCCGTTGCCGTGTACATGGAATTGGTTTTAGCTCGGAATTCTCAGGTTTGGTGCCAGGAGAGGGACGGATCCGTCCTCACCCAGCTCCGTGTGAAGGAACGGGGGGAGTTGGGTCCTCCCAGCCGAGCCCTCTGTCCCACATCCCCATCCCACATCCCTGTCCCACATCCCATCGCCATCCTCATCCCACAGGGCTGCTGGGGTCCCACAGGGGATGATCCCGGTGCCTCACCCCGTTCCCACCCTTCTCCCAGGCCATGCTGCTGGAGGAGCCCTCATAAATTACACAAAAGGCACGGGAAGCACTTCCTGGAGCCACAGGGACACTCGGGCACACGTGGTGCCACCCCACGCTGCTGTCAGCCTGTCCCCTTCGGCTCCTCACCCCAGAGCTGGGAGAAAAGGCTGCCAGCATGGCCCCACAGCTCCTGGCAGGAGGCTGAATCCCTCAGGAAGGGGTTCTGGCATTGCCCCTGGCACAGGGCAGGAGGCTGAATCCCTCAGGAAGGGGTTCTGGCATTGCCCCTGGCACAGGGCAGGAGGCTGAATCCCCCAGGACAGGATCCCAGCAGTGCCCAGGGCACAGGGCAGGAGGCTGAATCCCCCAGGACAGGATCCCAGCAGTGCCCAGGGCAGCAGGGACTGGAGCAGGCTTGGGCCGATGGCTCTGGTGTGTGGAGCACGTCAGCCTGGGGAGGACAGGGATGGATTTACAGAAGGAAAGAGCTAAAAATCCAAGCTGGAGAGGGCACAGTGAGGATCCACAGGCAACAGGAAGCCTCTGGGACTGGAGGAGTGGGAGGACCATGGCAGTGCCAGGGAGAGCTTTGGCTCTGTGCTGGCTCTGACCCCAAGCAGGCCACCAGGAGATGGGGGATCCTGACCCAGATGTCACCTGGGGACTGATGGCATCTAAATCCATTGGGATGGGGAGCCCCGGGGAGCTGCAAAGCCCTCAGGGAAGGCTGGACACGGGTTTGGCCCAGGTCTACGGATGCGTGGATGAGCCGTCAGGGATTTTGGGAGTCTTTGGAGTGAAGGCTGGGGAAAGAGGGCTCAGCAGCTCCCATCGGGATGCTGACACCTGTGCCCATTGCCAGCACCTCTGGGCATCAGCAAAACATCAGGAGAAGCAGCCCCTGCCCGCTCAGCATGGACTGGGTAAGTCCAGAGGAGGCCACGGAGATGCTCCAAGGGTTGGAGCCAGGCTGGGAGAGCTGGGTGTGTTCACATGGAAAACAGAAGGATCCAGGGAGAGCTCAGAGCCCTTTCCAGGGCCCAAAGGGGCTCCAGGAGAGCTGGAGAGGGACTGGGGACAAGGAACGGAGGGACAGGACCCAGGGAATGGCTTCCCACTGCCAGAGGGCAGGGATGGATGGGATATTGGGAAGGAATTGTTCCCTGGGAGGGTGCCCAGAGCAGCTGTGGCTGCCCCTGGATCCCTGGAATGTCCGAGGCCAGGCTGGACGGGGCTTGGAGCAGCCTGGGACAGTGGAAGGTGTCCCTGCAGTCCAGGCTGCTCCAGGTAACGGAGCTGGATCCGCTGGGAGCCAAAGCAGCATTCCCGAAATGCCTCCTGCCCGGCAGGCGAGGGACAGCGGGAGCGCTCCGCTAATCTCGAGTCCTGCCAGCGCCTCACACTCGCCGCTGTCCAAAGGGGACAAATCAATACCCTCAATAAAAAAACAGTTCCAGGCAGCACAGGGAAGCCGGGATCAGCCCGCTCCCGGCAGATAAAGAGGAATTGATCTCCGAGCTGGAAAGCAGCGGCTGCTCAGGTGCGAGGCTGGAGCCGAGCCCCGCTGACGCCGAACATGCTCCGGCATCGAGCGGGCCGGTTCCGCCACGCTGGAAACAATCGGGAGCTGAATCAGCTGGAAGAGCACATTTAAAGGGAGACATTTGAATCATAATTCCAAGCTGTGAAGAATACTCTCGCAGCCACCCAAGGAGACAATCCCTCAATCAGGAGAGCAGAGGCCTGCTAAGAAAAGCGGGCGGCGTCAGACAAAAGTGAGAGCAGCTGTAGAGAATGAAAGCGGCGATAGCGCGGCGATGGGGACGGGAAGCGGATCATTTCCAACCTTGCAAAGGGACAAAACAATCGGGGGAGACAATGAGAAGCGGCGTTCGGACACCTGCGGCATCCGCAGGGGGTTGGGATCCTGGAATGGGTGGCTCAGGACGTGCCGTGTCCTCCCACGGGGTCTGGCTGGGAGAGAGGAGGAGATGAGGAGGTGATTTCTGCGGGTGGAGGTGCCGGAGGTGAGGATAGGGAGCGGGAGGTGGGAAGAGCGGGATGTGGAGCTGCCACGGCGGGGAGGAGCAGCGGGGAGGTTTCGGGCGAGCGGAGCAGGCTGGTGTCACGGTGCTGTTTGAAAAGGTCAGCCTGCCATCCATCCCGGGCAGTGCCACGGACAGCCTTGTTCAGGGCTGGATGTCAGAGGGGCCGGGGGAAGGTGGTGTCAGCGGTGCCACTCAGTGCAGGAGTGCGGGAAATGCGTGGTGTCAGCTTGACGGGATCGTTTCGGGGTGGGAGACAGGTCTGGGGCCGAAGGGAACAGCGCAGGCCTCTGGGGTTGCTCCTGAGCCATCACCATCACCCACTCCTGCTCCACCTCTCCGTGCCCCCCATGCCGAGGCACAAACTCAGCTCTTCGCTCCACACAGGGCTTTGGGCAGAGCCCCCGAGCCACTGTCACCACCCCAGGGGATGCCAAAACCCCTGAAGTGCAGGGCTGATCCTGCCAGGGTCCGCAGGGATGGCACTGCAGCTCCAGCCAGCTCGGCACATGGATCAAACCCCTGCGCCGAGGGCAGGAAGGGTGAGAACAGCAATGGATTTGGGAGCAGGATGCCCAGGAAGAGAGGTCAGCCGATGGGATGGAGTGGAAAGGCTGGAATTCTGGGCTCAGGGACCATTCCAGGCTGCAGCAGGCCAGGCTCAGCCCCGCTCTCTGCAGGGCCAGCGGGCAGGGAGCCCCCAGCACAGCCAGGCCATTCCCAGTTCAAAGCAGCTCAGGAGCTGCCCAGTTAATTCTGATTTATCCCTGCCTGGAGCAGTGGCACATCCCACCCACGCAGCTCCAGCTCATCCCTATCCCTGCCTGCCAGCAGTGTCCAGCCCTGGATGCTCCCAGGCTGCCCCACCGCTGTCCATCCTTCCTTCCTTCCTTCCTGCCTGCCTCTGCCACCACCTCCTCCTCCTCCTTCTCCTCCTCCTCCTCCTCCCTCTTGTCCTTGCAAATGGGATGAATAAATGCATGGAGGGGCCTCTGGAATTGGCGGCAGCTGGATTGGGGCCCAAGGTCTGCTCTGCCCTCGCAGGGAAGGGGCTCCTCGCAGACCTGCTGGATGGAGCCGTTCCAACCTCATTAGCCAGAGAGATGGAGCTGGGAAGGGGAGGAGGAGGAGGCCGGAGCAAGGAGGGAATCAGAGCTCTGAGGCCTCGAAGAAACCTGATTTCATTCTGAGAGAGGCTGGAGCCGCGGGGCCGCGGCCTTGGGTGGATATTGAGGATATTGAGGCTGCAGGCGCGGAGCCAGAGAGGAGTGAGGATGCAAACGGGGCTGGTGCTGAGGAGCAAAGGGCAGCGCCTCGGGGAATGCACTGTGGGATCCTGCAGCACCACAGGGTGAGGTGGCACGGAGTCCCCAGGGCATGGCACAGCCCCATGGAGAGGTGGCATGGAGTCCCCAGGGCATGGCACAGCCCCATGGAGAGGTGGCACAGGGTCACCAAGGCATGGGACAGCCCCATGGAGAGGTGGCAGAGTACCCAGGGCATGGCACAGCCCCATGGAGAGGTGGCACAGAGTCCCCAGAGCATGGCACAACCCCAAGGTAGGGTGGCACATGGTCACCAAGGCATGGCACAGCCCCATGGAGAGGTGGCACGGAGTACCCAGGGCATGGCACAGCTCCAGGCAGGGTCACCAAGGCGTGGCACAGCCCTGTGAGGGGTGGTGCGGCTTCCAGGGTGTGGCACAACCCCATGGAGAGGTGGCACAGGGTCACCAAGGCATGGCACAGCCCCATTGTGGAGTCACCTGGGCACATGACAAAAAGGACAATGGGGCACTGCAGGCTTTGGCAGGGACTGAGAAATTGCTGAGCTCCTCTAATCCACCAACACCTCTGGCAGGGGAGGGACGGCGGCGAGTGTGGCGCTGGGAACAGGGCGCATGGCACAGGGAATGGAGTGTGTGGCACAGGGAATGGAGTGTGTGGCACCGGGAACAGAGCCTGTGGCACAGGGAACGGAACCTGTGGCACAGGGAACCTTTCCAGCCACCACACCCTCAGCAAGGGACGTGCCCATGGCTCCATGACACGCACGTGCAGCCAGAAAGGCACCAGGAAAGCGGCCGGGGAGGCAGCTCCATGTGCAGATCCAACCCGGGAAGGCAGCTCCACGAGCAGATCCAGCCCGGGAAGGCAGCTCCACGAGCAGATCCAACCCGGGAAGGCAGCTCCACGAGCAGATCCAGCCCGGGAAGGCAGCTCCATGAGCAGATCCAGCCCGGGAAGGCAGCTCCATGAGCAGATCCAACCCGGGGAAGCAGTTCCATGAGCAGATCCAGCCCGGGAAGGCAGCTCCATGAGCAGATCCAACCCGGGAAGGCAGCTCCGTGAGCTGATCCAGCCCGGGAAGGCAGCTCCACGAGCAGATCCAGCCCGGGGAGGCAGCTCCACGAGCAGATCCAGCCCGGGAAGGCAGCTCCATGAGCTGATCCCGGCGCTCCCAGCCCAGCCCCGCGTCTCCCCGGCACGTCGGCACGCAGGGAGGAGGCACAGCCCGGCGCTCCCAGCCCTGGTGTGTTTTTCCTCTCTTCCCCTCATTTCTGCTCATAAAGGTCCGCGCTTAAGTAATGAGGCTTTTTTGCCTGCCTTCTGCAGGAAGATACACAAGTGTGCCAATGTAAATTGCTCCATTTGGAGGGCTAATTGCACTAAAAGGCAGCCTGATCTGTGGTTTTTCTCTATTTTACATTAGCAGCTGAGCTGTCAGATCTGAAATGGAAACTCATTTTTAAGGCTTTGCATTTACAGTGGCTTCAACAATGAAAAATGTTCCCTGACAGTAATAGAAGGCAAACCTCATTAGAGAAACTTAAACCAAAGCGGCACAGTGCTAAAGCCCTCAGGCTGCTTCCGAGCATCTTAAGAGGGAACAAGAGCATTTTTCACATGACTCTCTCTGCCCGTGGAGTGCTCTGGCTCTTCCTGACTGGAGCTGTGCCCGCAGGAGCCGTATTTCTGACATGCACAGGGTTGCAGCAGCGATGGCAAATGGCTTTTTCTCGGGGGCACAGGGCACCGAGGCGTTTCGGGGGTGGAGAACCCGGCTGGCTCCGAGCAGCTGCTCAGCCCAGTCCCAGGATGGCGTTTTTGCAGCGCTCACATCTCCCTGGGAACCGTGGTGGTGCCAGGAGCACAGCGTGGCTCTGTTATTCCCCATCCTTGTGCTGGTGGATTCAGGGGTGCCGACATCCAGCACCCACAGGAGCGATGCTGGGAAGGGTGAGCACCCTCCCCAGAGCCATCTCCTCCTCCTGGGAGCTTCCCCAGTGATCCATAAGGAATCTGCCTCCCCTCACCGCCCTGACCCACACGCTGGCACTTCCCGAGCCTCTGCTGCCCAGCCCAACAAATCCCCTCTCCCAGCAGATGCCAGCAGCCTGTGCATTGCAAATTCCAGGTGGGAATGGCTGGGCAGGGCTCCTCTGCCAGCTTTGCCAGCACCTATTTGCATCTGCATTAACATCCAGCCGGAGATTTGCACGGTCATGAGCTATTTTTACCCGGAGAGCTCAGCTCGTTCGGCTCAGAGCTCAGCCTGCGCCGGGGTCAGGGATCAGCCCGGCCCGGGCCGCGCTGGGGACACGCAGGGCTTAGAGACAAGGAGGCCACAAAACTGCTGCAGGAGCCCAGGGAAACCTGGCACAGATCCCAAAGGGATGCAGAGATCCCAAACCACAGCCCGCAGCGGGCTCGGTGATGATCCCAGCTCTGCCTCCAGCACCTCCCTGCTGCCTCCTGGTCCGTGCTCCTTTCCCAGAGGTTCAAGCCTGACTCTGAGGGAAATTTTAACCCTGTTTAGCTGCCTTATATTTTATGGACATCCAAGATGAGGTGCAGCTGGAATGCTGCATCCTCCTGGCACGCTGGCACAGGGTGCCCAGGGCAGGGCCCAGATCCTTTCAGCATCCTGCTTCCCGTACATCCCATTCCTGAGGCATCTCCTGAGCTTTCCCGGGGCTCCTCACCACATCCCCTCCACTGTGCACAGGAGACCACGCTCCTCCTGGAATCCTCCTCCCATTCCTGTGGCCTAGAGGTGACATTTTGGGGAAAAAGTGAGGAAAATCTGTGCAGCCATTTTGCAGCGAGGACAAAAGCTGGACCCGCTGTCCCCGGCCTGGCACCACATTCCCAGGGCCAAGCACCCCATGGAGCGATGCCTTCAGCACGGAGCATCCTTCCACCAATGGTGCTAGGAAATTTGTTTTCCCTGGAGCTGTTTTCCCATGGAAAAACACATTTTAATTTGCGCTGCAAATTTTCTACAACGGTTTCTCGCCGCGTTTTCTGGGGATTTTTACTGGAAACAATTTTGACCAGCCAAAATATTTCACTTATTTGGTTTCCAAAAAATCTCCGGCTCTTTCAATTGCTTGATAAAAACCCTGACAAATGTAATCAGTCACAGTCATTCCCTGCAGAAATGTTTTCGTTTGACCAAGAAAAAAAAAAAAAGAGAAAAGAACAAATATTCATAGCAAAAGACACTTGGCTTCTGCATCACGTTGCCGCTCCAGCCCAGGCTGGAGGAGACAGCGCTTGGATAAGGGCATTTCCCTCGGGATATCACATCCCCGTGGGCCGTGTCTGAGTGGATCACACCACGTGGCAGCTCCATGTCCCTGTCCCAAAGTCACCGAGCACGGGAGTGATGCTGATGAGATGTCGCGACATCCCGGAGGGGGCACATCCCGCTCCTGATCCCTGCTCCTCGTCCTGCATGCCCGCTGCACCCAGGGGCAGCCTGGCTTTGTGCCAGGCCTTAAAATAACCCCGCTTGGCACCTCGGGGGAGAAGGAGAAGGAGGTGATTTCAGTGCCAGCGCTGCTGCAACGTCCTCCCCCCCTCTCGCGCCGGCTGCGCGTGGCCTCGGCGAGGTGGCTCCTGCTGCGGATTTCACACCACGGCGGGGCTTGCTCAGGGCATCCTCAGCTCCTTTCCCTCCCTTGGCCCCAGCCGTGGCTTCAGCTGAAGTGCCACCGCAGAGCTGTGACGTGGGACGTCACCCAGGCTGCGGGACCCTGCGCCGTGCCCACCGCCGCGGCCCCTCCAGGGCGTTCCTTCTCTGTCCCCTTGGAAAAGGGACCAAGAGGAGGTTTGGGAATCCCAGCCCCCTCTCCCTGCTCCGTGCGGTGCCGCCCCATCTGCGCTCCCAGGATAGTCTGTTCTCTCCTCCTCGCTGCTGGGAATCGCAGGAGATGTCTGCCTTCCCTCCCACTCTCGGATTACTCACCCAGCCGAGCCGATCTGGACTCCAGATGGACCGGAACCAGTTTTCCTCCCAGGAGCTTTGGGGGAAGGTGGCGGGGACAGGAGCCCGGTCCAGCCCTCCCTGAGAACTCCCAGCCCAGCTCCCTCGGCTCCATCCGCAGCTTCCAGGAGCTGGGATGGTCCCGCAGGGATTCTGGAGGGCAGCGGCAGAGGGTGGAGGAGGAGCAGCCCTGCTGAGGGCGAGTGGGGCCCAGGGCTGGGCACCCACACCTCGCCCACACCCCTGGGCTGCAGCCACCTCTGGCCTTCCTGGATTGCTCCAGATGGATCCTTTATCCCTGCAGGGATCTCCCCCAGCTCTCTTTGCTCTTTCAAAAACCACTCTGACTTGGCTTTTGATGGATCCCAGACAGGCTCCCGCCCTCCCATCACCTCAGATCCCTTTCCTTCCCATCTTTCTCCCTCCTGCACCTGCTGCCATGGCCATCCTCTGCTTCCCTGTGTCCATCCCCTCCCGACCCTCCGGAGCCCTCCTGCCCAGCACTGTGCCCCTGGCCAGGCCTGCACGGAGCTGTGCCAGAGGAAACCACGGATCCCCAAATCCCAGGATCCTGCCAGCTCGCTGGGGCAGGGCTGTGGCTGCCACGCTGGCAGGGAGCTGCTGGACCTGGGAAGGCAGGAAGGAGGGGAAGCTTCAGTCGGAGCCTGGATAAAGCCAAACGCAGGCACTGGGAGCTGTAAGGGCCTTGCAGCTTCACCAGCCCTGGGATGGGCAAGTCCCAGGCCCTGCCCTGGGGTGGGAGGTGATTCCCTCATCCCACAGCAATTCCCAAGGCACTGGAGCGCAGGACATCACTCCCAATCACCTTCCTCCAGCCTCTCCCTGGGAACGCTGCCGTGTCACAGAGTCCTGGAATTCCAGAATGGTTTGGGTTGGAAGGGACCTTAAATCCCATCCAGTGCCACCCCTGCCATGACAGGGACACCTCCCACTGTCCCAGGCTGCTCCAACCTGGCCTTGGGCACTGCCAGGGATCCAGGGGCAGCCACAGGTGCTCTGGGCACCCTGGGCCTGCCCGCTCTCCCAGGGAAAAATTCCTTCCCAATATCCCATCTAAATCTCTCCTGGTGTAGTTTAAAACCACTCCCCCTTGTCCTATCACTGCCTGCCTGTGGAAAAAGTAACTCTCCCTCTTTTCTATAAACCCCAATGGACACAAGGATGTCCCCGGCCTGGCTGCCGTCTCTCCATGTAGGGGACAAGGCTGCCCAGGGAATGGTCCCAAGGCTGCCCAGGGAATGGTCCCAAGGCTGCCAGAGTGTTTGGACAGCGCTCTCAGGCACAGGGTGGGATTGCTGGGGCTGTGCAGGGCCAGGCGCTGGATCAGTGATCCCTGTGGGTCCCTTCCAGCTCAGGATATTCCGTGATTCTGCGATTCCATGACCGCACTCCGGGCAGTGCTGGGCTGCCTGTGCATCCAGGAGGTGAATTCCCGGGCAGGGAGCCCAGAGGGGGTTCCAGGGAGCCCTGAGGGGGTTCCAGGGGGACAAGGAGCATCCCTAGCATCCCCTGTGCCTGCAGGACGCCGTGCCCGGGGGCTGGCGGCGCCCGGGCTCCCTGGCAGTGCCCAGATGGTCTGTGGGTGGCAATCTCGGCAGCCTGGTGGTGGCACTTGATGAATGGGCTGTAGAATTTGGTGAGATAATTAAGGAACCCGACTCTCACAATGCACCTGATAACAAATGAGGTGTCTCTTTTCCTCTTCTGTTTTGCACGGTGAATTGTATTCCTAAAGATTAATGGATTCACCATTCCTGCCTCAACAATGGGACCATTCCCTGCTCCTCCCTGTTCCCGGGGGGAGCTCCATCCCCCGGGTGTCTGAGCCAAGCAGGGACACGGAGAGACGTTGGGGCCTGGCAGCCCTTGGCCTTGGCTCTGGGGAAAAGACACGGAAAAACTGGAAAATCCTGCTGTCCATCTCCAGGGAGTGTGCCCCTCTGGGATCCAGGGCTGATCCAAGGTGTCACCGAGGTGTCACACAGCCTGCTGGCACCAGGGATGCCCAGGAGGCAGTTTGCAGACCCACCCACCTGCCAGGCAGTGCCCGGACGCAGCGCAGAGCTGGGCAGGGTGGGTGCGGGGAGGGATGGCCAGAGGGAAGAGCCTGGGTGGCTCTGGGTGGTGACAGCCCCAATCTGTGCCCGGCCGGGGTGTGAGCGCTGGCTCAAGCTGCACAAACCCCTGCCCAGTGTCCCAGGGGACAGCGTGGCACCAGCTCAGCCCGTCTGTCCCTGGCACAGGGCGCTTTTCCCAGGGGACAGCACCCTCCTGTCCCATCGGCTCCTTCCCATCTGGGTCAGCTCTCCAAGCGAGGAACACTGGCAAAGGAGACGTGGTGAGCGCAGCACTGGCCAGGGAGAAAGTCCAGTGGGATTTCTGGGATCAACAGCTCTCCCACGCCCCTGGAGCTGTTGGGAAGCATGGAATGCTCCAGCACTGGTTCGCCACAGAGTGACCCTCCAAACACCCATCCAGCAGCCATGGACTGACCCGAGCCATCAAAGCATCTCCAAAATTTGCTTGTATATTATATAGACATTTAAATTAGGTACCTGTGCAAATCAGCAGGTCATTAATCACCCACTCGTTTAATTGGTTTTCCTGCCAAATTGGTTACAGATAAATAATTAAAGCTAAAAAGTGGGTTTGGATGCATTCCTCTGGAAAGTCGGGCTGGCAGCTGGGAAGGGAATCTTTTAACTCCTCGGCTGGCACGGTCCCTCTCCAGCGGGCAGGAATCGGGGAAGCGCCAGCCGAGGGGCAGCGGGGTGGTCCCGGCATCTCTGCCGGTGCTGGCGCTCGGCTCAGCCTCGCTGCTGCCCCGTGGAGAGGCTTTTGTGGGGAGCAGGAGCTTCCCGGGGCGCGGAGCCGCGGGCAGGGCCCCTCCCGCGCCGCCAGCGTGGGTTTTGCAGTGCACTTGGCTGCTAATCATGCATAATAATCGCATTTGCAGAACACAAATGTCACTTGGCTGAGTGCTTTCATTTACTGCCCCGTAAACACACCCTGGGGAGCCCCGGGCCCATAAAACATTGACGAGGGCCCTCGTTTCCCGGACATTGTCCCCCACAGAGCCCTTTGTCAGCTGGCGCAGCCACGGGACGTGCTCCCGGCTGGGCACGGCCACCGGGCAGCTCCCGGTGTGGGGGGGAAGGGGAAGGATCAGCCCGCGGCCCCGTGCAGCGCCGGGGCTCCTGCAGCTCCTCCAGGCAGGGCAGGAGGGGCTGGGTGGGGTGTGCTGAGCCCCCGGGTCTCAGGAGAGGTCCCACATCTCTGCCCAGCTCCACTGAGGGGTGTGCATCCATCCTGTCCCATCCCGTCCTGTCCCATCCCGTCCC
>VZRS01002857.1:2914-19080 GCA_013398055.1 Ifrita kowaldi
CCGCCCCAGTGATGTGCGGGGTCTGCTCTCAGCCAAGAGTGACAGCGCAGGACGGGCTCTGCCCGCCAGCTGGGAACGGGACCCCCGAACCTGGGCACAGTCACGGTGGGAGAGGCACTGGCTGGTCCCACAGCAGAGGAACAACAGAAGCATCTCCCACGCTCTGGCCCAGAGCACTCCCAGCAGCAGATACAGAGATGTGTGTGTGCAGTGGAGGAGGCTGGGGGTTCTGGGCAGGAGCAGGAGCAGCTCTGGGGGTACCAGCCCCAGGTACCCCAGACAGGTCCCTCCCGCCGTCCCCACCGAGGCCCTGCACCACCACAGCCCCGGGGCTGGGCCCTGCCTGCCCAAACCACGGGTTATACACTCCATCAACCCCTCCAAGCCACTCTCCAAAGGATCGTAGCAAAAGGAGGGCAGAAAACTAAGTTTGCATTCTTCTGTCATTTCCAAAACTTGTTTGCAAACATTACATTTTTATTTTACTTATTTAGGGAAAATTACACAATTCTTCATAGCACAGTTTAAAAATAACTCCACTATTAATGCAGGCCCTTTATTTAATCACTGGCTAATTTACTCCTGACAGAAAGTAAATTCCACTATTTTCTGTGAGGCTTTATGAAATTGCCATCATTTTTAATTAATTCTTAATTAAAATATATTACACCACAGCTTCTACCCATCTCTCTTGATATTCTAACATAATCAATTCAAGACCATTTACATATCATTAATTAAAAGCCTTCCTCTCTCATCCTTAAAATCATAATGAGGCTCTATTTCTCATTAGCAGCCTTTAAGGGATAAAATAACAATACAGACAAGAATGAATGGTAATTTCAAAAACCTCTTTTCTGCTCTTGCAGCCCCTCAGACTGGACGGTGACATCGCCCAAGTTCGCTGCCAAAGGAGTTCCTGAATGTTTGACAAAAACAAACCCTGAGACCAGGAGCGCTGCAGCCCTCCACAGTGCCACGAGTCAGTGGCCTCCTCATGTCTGACTCCAGCCCTGGTGGCTGCCCCAAACCCTGGGACTGTCCCCGCGCCAGCCCAGGCGGGACACGCGCCCTGAGCGGCTCCGTGCCAGGACCCACCCGGGGCACTGGCCACACGCAGCCCCAGCCCACACTGGGGCTCCAGGGATGGTTCCAGCCCCAAAGCCAACAGTCACCAGCAAAACAGGATCACTGGTGACTGCCACAAGCTAAAACGTCTCAAATCCCAGAGCTGCAAACACACAGGGGATAGCGACCAGGAGAAATTCCCGTTCACGTGGGCTGTTGTGTTCTTGTACCTGCCCGTGCCAGATGAAACCCATCCCACCGGTGCCTGTGAGGAAGGGTTGATGCAGAGACGACAGCGTTAACTCCCAGTAATTAAACTCCAGAGCCAAGGTATGTCTCACACGTTCATAAACCAGCTGTGATATATCCTGCTACTGTGAAGAATTACCATTTATTGATAATGAAAGGTAAAAATTAACCACCTATTCAACGATCTGCTCCTCTTCCAGGAGTTTAAAACCACAGACGTTTCAGAAAAGATTTACTGCAGCTCCTGGTGTTGAACCTGCTATTTTAAATGTTTGGGCTGCAAGTGAGGGAATTAATACAACTTCCACCGTGATTATTTTTATGATTAGTGTAAAATAAAATTTCATGGTGTATCCTTTGCCTTGAGCAGCTGGGCCAAGCACTGCGTTTTCCTGCTCAAGAAGAGGCTGAACTAAACCTTAATTTGTTATTACCTTTTTTAACACGGCTTATTATTCCAAGCAATTCCTAGGTAGACCCTGAGCAGGGAAAAGAAGCAGAGCCAGGATCAGAGAGTGACAAAAAACAACACAAGTAATAGACAAAAAATCAGATCTATGTCTGGGGAATGTTATGCAGAGTTATTGTCACCAACATTAACGATATCTAGGTGCTGCATATCAGGCAAATCAGATTTATATCACTGTCTTCTGCCAATTGCAGGTGCTCCACCACAACTTGTCAAGACAGCCTGTCTGAGTCTTCACACGTCAGACAGAATCACAGCACTTGGTGTTTTGGTCTGTTGACAGCAATTTATTTTGATGTGTTGTCACAATACGGAATTCTTCGAGGCTCTACACCACAGTGCCAGCAAGTCCTACTGTACTTTCCTGCTGCCAGATGCTACAGGTTCGTAGAGGGAAAAAACACTGACAATTTATAAAAAAAAGAAAAAGAAGGGAGATTTTGTAAGTGCGCTGAAAGCGTCGGAGCCAAGATGTGCCCAGGGAGCACGGTCAGGGGACAGGAGTCCAGCAGGAGGGACAGGGGACAGTTCTGTCGGGACGCTGCGCCCCTCTCCAGAGGGAGCCTGCCGAGGCCCAGGCCTGCCCACACCGTTGTGGCACCGGACATGTTGTTTACGTGGAGCCATGCATGGCACTGGAACGTGAGCCTGGGTGGATTTCAGGAACTGCCACAAGTGGCCACATGGCAGTTCCTGGGGGCTGTCCCTGTCCTCACCTGGTCCCAAGCTTTGCAGGCTACCACAGCCACAGTGGTCACTGCTCAGCTGGAATAAATACACTGACTTAGAGAAAGGGAAAGTATTTAGGACTTAATTTTTCACCTGCCGTTTGGCTCAAACATGAGCACATTTCCCACTTGGCGGCAGCGTTCCCATGGGGATGGGGACACTGTGCTGGTGCCGGGGAAACCTTGGTGGGTGCCTGCTTAGGGTAAGGGAGCATCCGCTGCAGACATCAGCACCAGCCCGCATGTCCCACGTGTCTGGATGCATTTGTCCAAGGAATGGACAAAGTCCAAAATATATCCATTTCCCTGCCCTAAATTGAAGGATTTGGTTTTGTCCAAAACAGCTGTGTTGCCCCAGCAGGGGCTTCTGCTGTGGTCCCCAAAAACCCCCAAACTGGCCCACTTCTCCCAGGCTGCTCACTTTGAAAAGACAGCAGTTTTCTGACCATATCCATCTGGATGTGGAGATATTTAGATGTGGAGACTGGTTTCCCCCGCCCCCAGCCCCACTCTCCCCTCCTGGCTGTGCCTTCCTCCCGCCCATTGCAGGCTGGCATGAGGAGCATTTCCTGAGGAGAAATACAGACAGATTACAAGGAAAAAGGTTAAAAAAAAGAAAGAGGTAAGTACTAGTGGGGAATTCTTTTGAAGGACTGCTTGATTAGAAACAACCACATTCATATTCAAACCTTTTAGAACCAAGTTGCCTTTCTCAACAAGGTGTCTCTGCGGATATTTGCCCGGCTTTGTTATGGGACTCCTGACACTTCTAATAGAGCTTCTAAATAAAAAAACCCAGTGCATTTGTACTGCCAGGCAATAACCTTCACGTTCTACTCTCCATTCATAATGAAAATTAAGGGCACATGACCTGCATGCTAGGTGGCTTCGAGGACCACAGGCAAGAAAATGCAGAAAGTGTGTGTGGTGAGCGTATCGAGGGACACTGAACTGTGCAGGGGATGCCAGCCAAACCCCCTGGGCCAGCCCAGCACCACCTTGAGAGGCTGGCTGGCAGCAAAAGCATTCCTGCTCTGCAGCAACGCCGCATGAAAATCTGTTTGTGATTATTTTTCATTCAGAAATATGATACAACAAAGATATCACTATTATTCTGTGTTTCTACTGGAGGAAAAAAATACCTAATGCAATTTGATCCCATACCAAAGCGCAGCACTCACAGGAAGGAAGGTTGTAATTTCACAATCAACCCTTATGGAACAAACCTGATGTGCTGAAATGTTTATTCCAGAAGAGAATATTTCAGTGAAATCAGGTAAAAAGTAGAACATTGATATGAAAAATACCACCACGCAGGAAATAACTGCAAGTACCACTTTGTTTGCTTCTGGGAACTGGCTCTGGACAGCAGAGCCCACTCTGGGGGAGCTGGCTCAGCCGCCGGGCAGTCCCCAGTGCCCCAGCCCCTTGGGATGGGGAGCCAAAGGATAAAAGCAATGGTGGGCAGCAGGAGACCTTGCTTGGGGGGTCCTGAGCTGTTCTTGGAGAAGGGGACCAGCTCTCTGGGCCATGTCCAGAGCTCCTTGTGCCACGGCCACAGTGCTCTGCCAGCCAAGAGTGGGGCAGGGCAGGGGATACAACCACCAATGCTTCATAACACCATGTGTGTGCATGGTGTGCAAATCTGCGCAAATGTGGGAGAGCACAGGCATGTGCCAGTGGAACAGATAAGAGCTGGGGCTGAAGACTCCATGTGGGCAACCTGCCACTCGGTCCTCATCTCGCAGCGATCGCCGTAACCAAATGGAGTCAATGACGCGGACACCAATTAACACATGCCACTCCGATTTGCGTTTCTGTGCCATACTTTATTAAACACTTTCAGATGTAATTGAACAACACTGTTCCACAATTAAGCACCACACAGTCCTGTACTTTAAAACAAAAGCTATGACAGTTCTGTACTCTATTAGCACTGGTAGATACTGTGTAATGTAGTAAGTAATTAAAAGCTAAAACTACAGTACTGGAACAATCCTAATCAGGCTCCAATTCCAGTAGCAATACAAGTGTATTAATTTTTTTAACACAGTGCAAGTACTTTAGCATTATCCTACAAAAACTACATGTTGCCTGCTCCAAGAATAACCAGACATCCTCTTTTTCTGCTGGCAAGCAGGAGCTAACCTGTGATGGTGCCAAAGCAGCACCAGTGAAGACACCACCTGTCCCCGCGCTGTGGGGACAGGGGCAGTGTGCCTGGAGCAGGGAATGCCCACGGCTGTCGTGCCACCGGCCATGACCCCCACGCGCACAGCGCAGGGAGAGCCCCAGGACAGTGCCGCGGCTGGTCCTTCCGTGCACGGACACCCAGCAGCCCAAACCCTGCCCGGGGGGCCGGGGGCTGGAGCCGCTGGGGTCTCCAACCCACAGCGGCCCTGCCATCCCCTCTCCTCGCGTCACAGTGGTGCAATTCCTGCGTATGGCAGGGGCTGGGAAGGGCAGGGACATGTGCCCGGGGGACGCTCTGCTTGCACAGGCTAACAGAGGAGGAGCCGGTGCCGCTGCTGGCAGGCTCTCCCACCCACAGCGGGCAGCCGTGTGCAGGGCAGAGGTGCCCCCGCCCGTGTCACCCGCCTGGTGCTGCAGGTTGCGCTTTCAAGAACTCTCCCAGCTTCTGTCTCTCAGATAACAAAATGTCACTGCTGCACTAATCGACTCTGCGGCGGCAGGCGGAGCACGCGGTGCAGCGCCAGCAGTGGCTCCGCTGTCCCTCCGGAGACGATGCTCCGTCACCGCAGCGCACCGCTGAAACGGGGTGTGCACCACGGCACCGGGAGCCCGGCGATCAGCCACACACCAACAGCACAGCCTGACCCCTCCCGCTGCTCAGGAACTCCAGAGCTGCCTCACAGGGAGCAAGAACCTTGTCCAGGGGTAAGGCGGAGACACAGGCTGGGAAAGAGCAGATCCATGGCCAGCACCACTCTGCAGAAAGGAATCCGTCCGGCTGGAGCACCCAGCGTGAATCCGACTCACTCTCGTGGAGGGGGAGAAGCCCAAGGACACAGAACAGCCCTTCCTGCTCTTTCTTCTTCCTCTGCTGAGTCTGCAGTACTTCATGGCTAAGGAGGAAGGTGACGGATTCGTCCTGGATTCATCCAAACAAACACAAACGTTTTGGGATGTCGTTTCCAGCCTCACACCAAGGCTCAGAGGAGTGGGCTCACAGCAGGCTTTGTCCCTTGCCAGCCATGTGTTTTCTGGAGCAGAGCACATGGACAACTGTGTTCTCGCTCCCTGCGGGGCAGCTCTGGAATTCCTGAGAACAGTCTATTGGCTTGCAAATTTAAAGCTAAATTTAAAACCACTTCTAAATACATAGTGGCATGTACATTTCTGATAAGCTCTCATTAACTTTGTTATGCAAGTTTGAAGATTTAAACCATTACGATTTCTGTATTGTGATATAGTTGCTATGGCATCATAGCTAAACTCCATCTTGCATACCTACGGAATGGGATGAGGACAGAGAAACTGCAATGGAAGCTAAGAGGCTTAAATGCAAGGACTGAAAGGAAGTGTGAATTCATGGAGATAATTCCAAGCTACCCTTCTGTCCCCCCTGGCAGGAGAAACGTGATCTAAAATACAGACCCTGCACCTGGCTCCCTCCAACCAAGGGGATCAAATCCAGCACTGCAAACACAGCACTTACTGCCAGTGTCCAAGTGCAGACAGTCAACCAGCCAAGTGACCTTTTCTCCATTCAATAGTCTTTTCGAAGAAAAATCTGTTGTGGAGGCTTTGTGCTTAAAGAATGTATGAGGCTATGTCAAATCCATCAGTCCAGGGACTGATAATTGCTCAGGTTGAGATGGCATTACGGCCAGGCACAGGGAGAAGGAAAGGGAATACACCAGTTATTTATTAACTTTAGTCCCCAAAGCCTTGTTATATTCCCAAATCACAATCCTACTGGCGTAAGAGACTGCTGAGATGGAAATCTCCTAACAGCTGCCTCTCCTGCTCCTGAGCCAGTGCTCCCCTCCGGTGCCGAGTGATGCGGTGGCTTTAACGCCCACTGGAGGAGCAGAATTTAATGCGCCCCATAAAAAAATCATGTACTGCCCTAAAAATCCAACAGCACTCCTTTGACATTCGAGTGCTTCAAACCCAAGGTTTGTATCTGAAGTCTCTCCTCTCCCGGCTTGGTGCTGTGGAGCACGAGCAGTGGATGAGTCCCCCAAGCCCCAGGTCTGCTGCACCCCCCGTGACCCCCACGCCCGGAGCGTGCTGAACGGTGATGCCAGCTCTGCTAACCCCACTGCTAAAGAAGTTTTGAGATTATGCCTCGAGGCTTAGATGGGACTTAAGTGCTCCCTTGGCCTTCTGCTGGGCAGCTCTCCCCTGCCAGGGCAGGCTGGTAGGTGCAGAAAACACTACAGGAATTAATGAAACCAGCCCAGGTAATGAGGAGAGAAGCCACCCTCACTCATAAAGCAAGGAAACACACTGATTTTAAAGACAAAACCACAAAATCTGTGTTGCCACACATGTGATTTGATGCTGATTATTGTCACAGAAATGAATTTGGGATTTATGTCATTAAGGATGAAAATCTCCAAGATCCTTGCAAGTGCAGACATCTTTCCGATACAGAAAAAAAGTACTTAAAAATAATTTTGACTGGTTCTGGAAACCAGCCTCCTGGCTTTTGGAGGGTTTTTTACGGTTGTTGATCCTGGCTCGTAAAGGAGAAGTTCCTCAGGAGGAGTGCTGGAACCAAGTCCCACAGCTATGAGCACACATCATCCTGTGAAACCCCACCCAGCAGAGCTGCCATCGGTGTAGTTCGTAATCCTAGATTTGAGCAGCTTTTCTGACTGCAAGCTGTCTGGGTAATTGCTAAGCTGTCTGCGAATTACTATTGAACTCTGTCCTTTTTTATCTCACTGACTGACTACTATTTGTTATTAGTCCAAGTAATAATAATATATTAATGCACATGCTTAATATACAGAAGTGTATGTTTGTACTGCAACTGCACTGCACTCTGCACTCTGCAGCGTGGGAAAGCACCGTGAGCGCAGCCAACAGTCATGCAGGGACCCAGCTATCATCTTCCCAAAGGCCACACAACCCACAGGCTCAGTGTTCAGTGATTCCTACACACCAAATGCTTTGCTCTGACTGGCAGTGCTGGAAAACTCGAGGAATTTCCTCAATCGGCCTCACGCTGCACCACGCTCTGGGTGTGGTGTCGCAGCCCCACGCCCACCTCGCTGTTCTGGGAAGTGGCTGTGCTGGCTGCAGCGGTGTCTCCTGGCACACGGGCAGGGCTGGAGCTGCAGCCAGCTGGGGCAGAAGAGAGGGGTGAGGCTCTGTTGCCTGGCAGCTCCCAGTGCTCCTGGCTGGGGACACTCAGCTCCGTGGCTGTCCCTTCCCACCCCCTGGAGCACCGAGTCCCTCCCCGAGCAGCCCCCAGGAACCGATGTGCCAGGTCTCCCCTCCCACTTGTGTCTATGTAACTTCTATTAACCAAAATATGGTAGAGTTTACACACCATATTGATCACTACGGCAGCTCGGCACCTGGCAGCAGCTCCCACCTTCACACACAGCGTCTGGGCATTGGACCATGGTCAGAAGCTGGTGCAATTCGTTCACTTTCAAAAGGAAAGCTGGGAAAGTCGACTTCAGAAAGGAATTCTTTTTTGTTGACCTCTCCACAAAAAGAGCGAAATGACCTGACTAATAGGGTTAAACATCCTTCTCCCGAGGCAGCAGCTGCCAGCCTGGGCCAGCCACAGCTCTGCTGAACACGCCTGCAGCTGCCAACTAACTCATGGGGAAGCAGAGCTAGAGAATGGCAGTGGTCGATAAATTTAATTTCTTATTAGCAAAACACTAATCAATAATCCAAACCATTTTTTTTTCTTTCCTTCTATATTTCATGCCTATTTGTGATGGGGAAAAGAGACAAATTACCACTACACTGTCATTGGAGAGCTACTGCCACGAGGTTATGCTTCAAGAAAATTAGAAGGGCCAAAGTCCAACTAGAACTTCACCTGGCTACTGCCGTGAGAGGCAATCAAGTGTTTCTATAAATACATTAGCAACAAAAGGAGGGCTAAGGAGAATGTCCATTTCTTACTGGGTGTGGGGGGAAACACAGTGACAAAGGATGAGGAAAAGGCTGAGGCTCAGAGGGAACCTTCTTGCTCTCCATAACTACCTGAAGGAATTTGGAGTCAGGTGGGGGTCAACCTCTTCTCCCAAGCGACAGGTCAAGAGGAAACAGCTTCAAGTTGAGCCAGGGGACGTTTAGGTTGGATATTGGGAAAAATTTCTTGACAGAGGGGGTTGTCAAGCCCTGGCACAGGCTGCCCAGGGCAGTGGGGGAGTCCTCATCCCTGGAGGGATTTAAAAGCCATGTGTATGTGGCACCTGGGGACATGGGGCAGTGGTGGCCTTGGCAGTGATAGGTGAACCGTTGGACTCGATGGTATCACAGGGCTTTTCCAACCTGAATGATTCTGTGATTAGCTATTCTTTAATTACTCCCCGAACCTGATGGTTGGTCAGAGTGCAGATGAAGCTCTTGACAGAGGTGACCTGAAAACAGTTAATTGTAAACTTGATATAAAAAACACTCATTGTGTTTTTCTTAAATAGGAATCGTGAACTGATTTCTCACGTGGTGTTTTTCCTTTTTGCCTGCTCATCGTTCTGTCTCTCATAAAGGCTGAGATTTCATATTTGAGTGGTTATTGAACCACTGCACCCTTCCCCTAAAAACGTGCTTCTCAACCTTCTATTTGGAAAGAAAGGTCTCACATGAAAAAAAACAAACTCATTTTTAAAATAAGCTTCATATGTGCAATTCTGGGCTATTTATGATACAAAGCTGTTACTGACTGCTATCAGCGATGACTATCTTAATGTCATTCTTAAAAGTCCTTATTCTGAGACTTTGATTCTTTTTTATCATTATTCCAATGTAGAACAACTGCCATTTTCTTCTGAAATTGGCCACTTCAGCACAAACTGCTCCCTCTAGAAGATCGAGTGGAAGAGCTCAGTGTTTTTGGAGTATCTTGGCCTAGATCCAAATTCCTGAATCACCGATCAAAATTCTGGACACAATCAAAATAGTAAAAAATAAAACAGTATAAACCCTGGGTGTTAAAGCCCTGCCCTGGCCTTCAGTCAGTGCAGGAGGCTGGGCAGGAGGACTGATGGCTGTGGGGGACGAGGCAACACGGAGCATCGCCGGAGCCGCATGGCCGTGATAGATGGGCTGCAAAATTGTACCAAGAACAGTAAAAGATGTGAACTTTCTGATTAAAGATGAGGAAGTAGGTGATTAGCAATCTGCAGGGAACTCGAGGCTTGGCCACGGTCTGCTGATCTAAGAGACGTGGGCAGTGCTTGGCTGCAGCGGTCGAGGACCCAGCACGGCTCAGACCTTGCTCCAATACCAAAAGTCCTGATTACTGATGAGTTATTAGATATAGCCATCTCAAGGATTTTTTAAAAAATGCACCATGTATTCAAATATTTCATTTCCCAAGCCCCTTTCACTGCAGCAGCAATGTCACACACGCTTTCTCATGTAAATAATGCTTCAAAACAATCACATGATAATTATTCAGTCCAAACCAAACAACAACTACTAATTAGACTGAATAGAAAACAGTGCAGCAGAGAAAAGCCTGCAAAGGGCCTCATGTCGTTTGCAGCAGTTCTAACCTAAAATAAATGCTGTGAGCAGGAAGGTGCCATGTAGGGAGCTCCACCTAACTTGTTGTGCTGTTATTTGCACAGTTTTAATAGGATTTTTCTATTAATCTGTGACAAACCATGAAATTTTATATTTTCACCATGACCAAGCCATGAAATTTGCCAACTTTGTCCATGATTTACATTGGGTCATAGCTATAAGGTCTGTTATGCTTTTTAACTAAATAACTACTGCAGCTTCCCCTTTGGACGGAATGAAGAATTTGCCTATAATTAAAGCAGGAATTGTTAACTGCTGGCAGTAAAAGTTTACAGCATTGTTTGACAGTCACAAAGATAAGCCAGTAAAACCCTGGGACGCTGTGACTACCTGCGCTTCCCAGCCCCCCCAACAATAGGGTTCTATCTCTCAGCATCACGAAATCAATCTCAGATTAGGTAATGAAATATGCACCAGCCTTTTCCCAGAACCTTTGACAAATCACACACAATCCTAAATCTTCATAAATCACGATTAAAGACAAGTATATCATCACCAACGCATATATCTTTCCATGCCTGACCCAGAGACTAATGAGAAAAGGCCTAGACTATCTCATCTGATTAATTAATTCAAAATGTCTGCTGTTATTCAAATGTGAGGCTGGTATTATTTGAATAACACTTGACAGCAGTGCCTGAAGATATCATTTCTGATTTGTGAAGCTGCTGCTGCATAACTGATGATAGTTTATGAAAATGTTCCATCGAAGCTGCTTTTCTTGGCACAACTGTGAAAGATTTTCTGGAGAGAGGGTTTTGTGTCAGTAGTTGATGCTGCTAACATTGTCAAATATTTCCAAAATCTGTAACATCTTGGAAGCCCTTTTTTCCAGAAGCTTTGTTGAATATTAGCTTCTTCGTTCTCTGAGAAATAAATATCTCAATATGTATATGTTTGCAGCAAAGCCAAAGGCAGCTGGATTTGACCCTTTCCATGCTGCCTGTTCCTCACCAGGCCTGGGAACAGAGCATCATCTCCCACAAGCAAGGAAGGGGTCAGGGAGCCCACCTGCTCTGACACAGCTCTTCACATGCTATGTTCTTAAGGATTCTTAGGGATATTTTTATAGATGGGAAGGAGCAGTACTATAATTCCATAATTAATGCATGATCATTAATTTTGCAGGGCAAGACCAAGGCCTGGTCCAGAATTGGTTGGTGGGCGGCCGTGGTGGGTGCAGGCTGTGCACCCAGAGCCCACGCCAGCATTGCCGGGCAGGTCCAGCTGTGCCAGAACAGCCCCAGCTGCTCGGAGGTGCTGATGGACAAAGCCCTGGGCAGGAGGAATGAACCCTGGCCTCACTCCTGCCCCGCAGTGCAGCCTGTCCTGCACTGCCCCGGCTCAGCTAACATGGAAATCTGTTATTCACACGGTCCCACTCGAGTGGCCACCAGGGACAAGTTTATTTCTTTTTCTGAAAATACTGGAGTCTCCTCTTCTTCCCAGACTGCAGTGCCACTGCGCACTCGGAACGCTGCACCCGCCAGCATGGTACCTGCTCTGCCTGAACACCTACAAAGACATGAACTAGCAGATGCCATTGCCAAAAGATCACTGAGAAATCAAGGCTGTGACATGTGCTGTGTCACCAAAACCCAAACCCCACCGCTGCAGGTGCTGAAGGTCTCTGGTTCCAGACCCCGAGGGAGAGCAGACTCTTCATGGTCTAAGAAATGCACACAAACCAGCTTGCTCTGCCTCAAACCACTCACGGTGAGGGTTCTGCTCTCAGGGAAATGATTGGGCTACCTGGGGAGTTTGTTCCAAACAAAACTCACAGCAAAGGCTCCAGGGTTTTTTCCTGAAGTATTTATGGACTGAAATGTGCACAGACTCCTGTCCAGCACATAAAGGGAGGAAACTGGGTTAATGTAAATGCAGAGCAGCCGCCCGCCCAGGCTGAGGTTTCCAGTGGTGCCGGAGGGCCTGATCCACACTGGGGAGGAGCAGCTCACAACACCCTCAGGGAGGGCAAAGATACTCAGTACTTAATTTTAGAGCCCCTGTAATAAAGCCATGGGAGCAGCATTCTGCAGGTCACTGGGCCTTCGAGGCACTGTTATTAGAAACAATCTAAATTACAACTCTGTAAAAACAATTTTTTAACAGAAATCTTCATTTTAAAATTTTCTTTTTCCAGGAGATAATAAAAATCATCATTTTGTTCTAAAGACACCATAGCACAAAATACCTACAATTCATTACAACCAGTTTTACTAGTGGAATGTGAATGTGATGCCAGGCTTGTACCAGTATTAAACTGGGCTGTTCTGAAGCCATGGAGCCATAAGCACTAAAGAAGAGGATGTAAAATGTATGGTCTAAACCGAATATAAATCAATCATTATGACAGAAGTAGCACTTATTTGAGAGTCAGAAGTGAACAAAATATTCTGTGTCAGCAAAATGTCTCCTGTCAAAACCTGCTCTTTAAAATTTCACTACAATGTGCTGAGACAAATGTCCTTTGCAACTCCATGGAAGGAAGCATGTTCTAAATCTTCATAATTCAAACCTTCCCTGTTTTCAGGCAACAAAGCAAGCCTGAAAGGGTTCACCATTCCTGCTGATGGGGTAAATGCTGCACCTCCATCCCTGGTGAGCAGCAGTGCTGCTGCTCCTCCGGCCAGCGCTCGCCCGGGGCAGGCGGCACCTCTGACCCACCCACGCAGGAACCGTGGGGAGGAGGCACCCACAGCGTTCCCTGTCCTGTGCATTCCTGAGCAGTCAGCATTAAGCTCATGGAGGCCAAAAGATGATCCAAAGGAATTGCTATGTTTATATGCCAATGACTTAGGACCATGGCCTGCATCTCTGGCCGGTGACCCGCGGGTCGGCAGGACCCACAGCAGGGATGCCTCGTGCCTGGGGCTCCTCCAGCATCACCCCAGCAACGTCTCTTCCCCCACCACGACACCTCTGGCAACCAACATGCTGATGAGGTGCTGCTGCACCCCATCGTGCTCTGAGCTGCTCCTCCATGGGCCAGCTCTGGTCAGCATTCCAGACATGCTGCTTCCTTACCAGCCATCCCAACTACCCCCCTGGCAGGATCCCAGCTCCCCTCAGCCCTCTGTCCAGAATCTCCCACTCCCTCCCTCTATGCATTTATCTTTGATTAAATTATAAATGTGTGAGCCCAGTTAAATCTTACAACTAAGCGATCTGGGCTAATGTCATCTTTTCTTCCTCCCCTTTATCCTTCCCAAACACATCACGCGTTCCTGAGGAGATCTGCATTATGTCACTCTTCAGTATATAAAATAAAGGGCAGGCATCTAAATCAGATCTCCGTTCTTCCTTACTTGGGATGACAGCACAAGCTGAACACTTTTGGTGGTTACACTGTTTGCCAATCTGCCACTACCTTAAGATACATAAAATACCAAATTTAAGACTTCAAAAGGGTGACTCCATTGATGTCATCACATTCAAGAAAAAGCAACATTTTCCAGTTTGAAAATACTGGGGGGACGTGCAGGAGTCTGTGAGATGTCCCATACTGCTGGGAAAGTGCAAATGTAACAAAGGTTTCACGTTTACCCATTCAAAAGAAGAACCATAATTTTTTTTTCAATTATGTGTTTTAAATTGGACGCAATCTGCCATAGTCTCTAAACCAGTAGAATTAAAGGTCTGGAATCCACTGCAACTTCTAAAAAATCAAACCCCAAACCAGCAGAGAAGACAAAGGCAAAGCAACGGCTGTTGGCAACAACCTCTTCCAACTCGAGTCTATTTTTGCAACTGTAGACATTAAAAAACCTGTTTGAAGATTAAAAATGCATAAAACTCGCAATTGACATTTATTTCCTGGAAAACAATCTATTTTTTCAGAGATGGTTTTTCCAGAAGATGATAAACTCCTTCTCCTTATGTTGTGCCTTAAGACATCATGTGCTTTTATCCTTTAGCAAAATATGAACCAGCTCTGAGGCTGACAATGCCAAGAACCATGACAAAATGGATTATTAATGAGAAACTGATCTCCAGAACTCTATTAATTTATGTCTTCCTGTCGGATCCCAAAGATGTATCAGCCCTCTCACTCAAAGAAAAAAATGCAAACATTGTACTTTGTTTTAAAGTTCTGCTTAGATGAAGAATTCATTATCCAAAGCAGTGTTGTGTTATTTCAGGCTCCTTGTAGAATAAAGATTCTTTATCAAATAGCTTAAAAAGCCACTGACAAGTGTGAGGATCTTGCAAAATATATTTACATCAACAATTCAATGAGGAATCTTGGATTTTTAACCTTTTTTTTTCTTTCCTCGGCAGCACTCCTCGCCTTGTTCTGACCTCTCAGAGCACTTTGGAAATGGAGACCATGAAATTCCATCTGTAAAACCTCAGAAAAACTAACACAATGGCGAGCTTTTGAAATTCTTAATTGTACTAATTATTCCACTGAATATAACGATCTCACACGTAAACAGAAGAAATCCGATTTCTTCATTGAGCACAAACAGCAAACAGACAAAATAGCCTTTTAAGCCTCCGTGAAAAAAATCTATCTAATCTGTGCTTATCATAATATTTATGAAATAAAAAACAGAGAGAAAAAATTGCTGTAATGTACTCTGGATGACCTCTGCTTGCGCGAGAGAATGAAAACAGCCTTTTGCTTTTCAATCCCCATCAAAGTGGAGTTAAAGGAGGGACAGCATTCCCTTGCTCACTGCCATTAATCATTGCTTTCTTCAAGCAAGTGCGTATTAATTTCTGTCATCCCAAACATCATCGAGTATTGTTACAGCACCGTTCACTCCTCATTCACCACCAGTTGTTACCAGTTTCCCTACACTGAGCAGAGACAGGGTGAATCGTGTGGATTTCAGTGTTGGAGGCCTTTATCCCTGGGGTGCTGACACCAATTAAGCCATTTCAAGAAGAAATGAGAACAGGCGCGGCCCTTGGCGGTAACAAGAGCTCGCACCCAGCCCTGGCCGGGTGCCACCGCTGCCGCCCAGCCCCGCACGGAGCCGGGCACCGCGTCCCGGCAGCGCCGTCCCAGCGCCCGCACGGGCGGCAGCCGCAGCACACCCAAAAGCCAACCTGGGCTGCTCCACACGTGGGGTTCTGTAATCGACGACTGTCAGTGCTGCGCTGACAGAGCTGAGACGGGAGCAGGGGGACGAGCTCCTGCTCCTTTGCTTAATTCCAGCACTAGACGTACATGTAACACAAATTACAGTGATTTTAGCGTTGCAATGTGACAAATACCCTAAATATGAAAATTAACCGAATCTACCTGAATTATAACATCGTTCCAGCTGTCCAACACTCTGCATTGCCAGACTGGCACCCCCTTTCATTTGGGAGTCTCCAGGAAGTAAAAAAATCTCACATTTCAAAAAAGGTACCTCAAAACCTTAAAATCAACACACTTAATGAGTTTAATTAATACCATTTGTACCTTGCTAAAGTGTATGTAAGGATTTATCAAACTCTCTGGCAATAGTGTTGATTTTTTCTGACCGCTTTAGACCCAATCATTCTCCTTGTTTCAGACATTTACATCTGCTTTTAAGTTTTTATGGTTGCCTGTTGGCAGGCAGCAAAGTGGAGCTGTCGATGCTGCTGCAGAATAATGCAAGGTTTGTTATGAATTAAATATTAGAAACCTTAACGCAGCGGCCAATAAGAATTATTTGCCTTATTAAAGCAGCAGAAGACGCTGATTAAATTTTCATTGCATTGCAGTCTTTTTCCCATTTCTGCTTTCAATTCATCATTCTAATGTATGAAAGGCTTGCCGAATAATGGCATGGGGACTTAATTTCTGGAATGCAAATATGGCAAAGAAAATACCATAAATACCCTCCCAGAAAACATTAAACAGTCAGTTCTAATTAAGTGAATACTAACTAAGTAAATATTCTCTTAAAGGGAAAAAAA
Source organism: Ifrita kowaldi (assembly GCA_013398055.1). Classification (NCBI taxonomy): domain Eukaryota; kingdom Metazoa; phylum Chordata; class Aves; order Passeriformes; family Cinclosomatidae; genus Ifrita; species Ifrita kowaldi. Next base: position 19,079 of record VZRS01002857.1, read on the forward strand.
AA
>VZRS01002857.1:34615-57115 GCA_013398055.1 Ifrita kowaldi
CACGCGCAGGATGAAGGGTCCCGGGCCGGTCCGTCGCGGCCCGCGGCTTGAGCGTGTCCCCGCGGAAAAGCCGCGGGATAGAACAGGAGCCTTTGGCACCGCCGGCTTGGCTCAGGCCGTGCGTTACCGGAGCTAATTTCAAATTATCTTTCTGTAAATCTGCACAGACCCCCGGAAATGGTTAGACAAAAAAGTACAGGCACCAAGGGTAATTACGACTTCATTCTCTTAAGAGGTTACCTGTGTAGATCGTTGTCACCCCTCAGATTGTCCTCACGTGGGACACTCCCCCGTTCACTCCGACTTCCTTCAGTTCTGGTCCATTTTGTTCACACTTCGGGTGGTGTCTAACACAACTGTGCCCACAGAGACCTCTTAGGGAACCCCCCTGTAGGTGCAATGAAGAGTCACAGTGGCAATTCAAATGATCCTTAATTTGCTGTATGTGCTGCTCTGTCTGTGATGGACAGTCTCAGTGGAGTCATGTCCCAACTCAGCCCTCATCCTCATCCAGCCTTCCTGGTACTCTGGCTAACGCCTCAGGCTTGGCACGGGTCAAGCAGAGCTCCCAGCTCCTCCCAGTCCCAGCTGGCATCGCCATCCCCACACCTTCACTGTGTGATCTGGACCCCTTTAACCAGCTTGCCGGGGTCATGTGTGGCTGGTGAGGATGGAGATAGCTCCTGGTCAACACATCTGGGGTCTCACTGTCCCCCCATGCAATTAGCAAATTCATTCACATTTCAATTACTTTACATCTTAATTACTCCACCATTGTCTGTCTTGAGCCAATGAGTTTTCACGGTCATCCAGTTTTACTGAGAATGCTACTCCAAAGGCATTTTTAAATTGTTATTATTGTGAATATTTCACGGATGCATTTGCATGTGCCCCCTGAGGGTGAAGTGTCACGGATGGAATGGGCATTTCCCCTAGCACCTGACCTTGCCAAACAGGACAGTGCTCCCTGAGCAGCCCCAGGCTCACCTCGCCCTGCAGGGACCTGCTCGGCCTCACCACATCAGCGGAAAGCTGCAGTGCTGGGTGAGTTTTTGTGCTGTTTTAGGAGGCTGAGTCCAGTCACTTCAGAGCTCTGGGCTCTGCCAGCTGCAGCCAGGCACTCCCTGCGCTAGGGCAGCTCCAGCTCCTGCCCTCACTCCCCCACTGTTGCCAGTCACTGGTACCTGCTCCCCACAGGTCCTTGGTGGCACTTGTGCCACGCTGTTCTCTGTCCTTCTCAAAGGCAGCTGTTTCTTGATGTGTGCGACTGCTGAGACTGCCAGGTTAGGCGTTCCTCAGGGATTTACAAGTCCTTACTTCCACAGGAAATCGTGCAGGCTGCACCAGCAAGTCTGGAAAGGTGACAGGGACACACGGCCAACAGGGCAGGAACAGGCACCACGAGGAAAGGAACCCTGGAACATCTGGGGAAATCTGCAGCTGCAGGAGGCCAGAGGTGTGAGGTGCTGACCGAGGGCGGCTGGGCTCCCCTGCTCGCCCGGGCAGCCGTGTGGAGACAGCCCCGGATCACCCGGATAACCCGCGGATGCTGCTAAAACCCTTGGGCACGGGCAGCGTTGTCAGTTCCTGTCCTGGGCAGCAGTGACCTTGTTTAATGTTTATCCCCTTTGTGTCTGTACACCGAGCGCTTCTGGGTGCTTTGGTTTAAAACTACCAAATAAATACTAACGTCACAGCGTTTCTAGCAAGAAATTGGAAATAAAACTGGTGCGATCCCCATCACAAAAGCCTCCTGCGCGTTGCCGTGCGGCACCGGTGAGCGCTGCAACGCCGCGGGTATCCCCGGTACCAGAGCGGTACATCAGCGGCTCGNGAGCGGGTCAGGCGAGCGTCCGCCAGCGATGGGTGACGGGGAGCAGGTGAGTGCGGCTGGAGCGTCGGAGACCGGCACGGATCCCGCAGGGATCCCCGGGATGCTCTGGGGATGTCCGCGCCCCGTGGGCAGCGGGAGGCCCGCAGGTGCCCGGGGGTCTCTGGCCGGGTGCCAGTCGCTCCATCCTCGCCCGTCACATGCCCCGTGTCCCTCCCTGTCACACGGCCGCTGTCCCCGTCCCCGGGCTGCTCCCGCCGGCCGCGGGCAGGGGTGCGCCTGCCCAGCGCCTCCCGGGTGGGCGCCGTCGGCAGCATCACCCCCAAATGCCTTGCTGCATGGGGCTCTCGTTTCTGCTCCTGCTTGCCGGTGCCACCAGAACTGTGAGCACCGCAGGAGCAGTGAGGGAGCGGGAAAGGTGCCCAGGAGACACCGCAGTGAGTTGATTTCCGTGCTAGTGGAAGTTTGGTGATTGACTAAACAGAGATGCCAGAGCCAAGCTTGGGTATCCTGAATGTGTTCTACACGATTTTAGGTGTCGGGGGATTATCAGGTAGATGCAAGACTGGGAATTAGACTCTCTCAGTTACTTTTCCAAATTCAGAACAGCTCCATTCACGGACACTTTTTTGGGTTAGATTAAAAATAAATTGAGATCAGCATGTACGTATAGACTTGTACAGAAATAACTGAAGCGGTGAGAACCAATTTAGTACATTTCTTTATCAGTATCATGTTTCAGGTGTTTGTTGTAACACCCTTTTCTCATCTGTTGGTTAAATTTTCACCCAGTTGCAACAAGTAACAAATTTAAAATACAAATAACAAATGTTAAAATAACAAGTAACAGCTACATTCTTGTGCATTTCCTTTGGATCAGTGAAGGCCTCAGCAGGTGAAGCAGCCTGGCACAGGGATCTGTGTTACGTGTTCTGTAGCACGAATTTTCCCAACCGTTCGAAGTTGTGAGCATGAAAAGCACACACCTGTATGGAAAGGTCAGTTATGGCACAAATGGGGCAGCAAATGAACACTGTACTGGTCACATCCCCATGAAGGAGCAGCCCATCTCCCACGTGGCCGCTCTTTATGGAGATCACACAATCACTGAGGTTGGAAAAACCCTCTGAGATCATCGAGTCCAACCTCTGACCCACCACCACCTTGCCAACCAGACCAGAGCACTGAGTGCCACATCCAGTCATTCCTTGAGCACCTCAGGGTTGGTGATTCCACCACCTCCCTGGGCAGCCCCTTCTGATGCCTGACAGCCCTTTCTGTGAAGAAATGCCTTTTGATATCCAAAATTCCTTCTGATGTCCAGGGGCAAATGACACTGGCTGAGAAACAGGGGTAGAGCTCGGGCTCTCTTCCTTTCTTCCCGTTCAGGTGCTGGAAGGGGCAGGTTTGAGCTGTGGGGCGCAGGGGTGTGGGAGCAGAGCCCTGGTGGCACCCAGGGGCCTCTGGCGGGGATGTCGGTGCTGCCTCAGGTGTTGTAGCAGCAGTTCTCAAGGGCTTTTCTGTTGGTGCCTCTGACACAGACCCCAAGCTGTGTTTCAGTATTAACTCTGTGTGTGTGTGAGCTGAGGAGCTCCATCAAACCGTGATGTTTTGTTGTTCGCTGTCTGTCAGCTCCGTTCGCATCCAAGACAGCACAAGGGCAATCCCTACTTTGTTTCCTTATTGTCTGAGAAGTGTTGTATCTAAATCCATTATTCTGAAAGCAAAACAAAGCTCCTTGAATATGTTTTGTGTGCTCTTGAAAGAGACAGACCCAAAATTAAAAGCCAGAGGATCAGGGGATTCATCTTCTGTTGAAGAAATGTGAATCTGTCCAGTTCCATTTGAAATAAAGTCCCAAAGGGGCTGAAGGTCTTGGGCATTTTTGAGTAGGTCTGATCATCGTGAGTGTTTCTTAAGTCAGAAACAGCTTGCATGCTGCTGTATTATAAAAAACAAGATTATGATAATCTTTTTAATGCAATAAAAATATTTTCATGCACTCAAAAGTGGAATGGCAACAACCTAAAGGAACAGACAAAGACAAAAGTGTTTGTTTTGACAGGTGCTGCTGTTTAGGGCACAAACCCCTGCCTGGCACAGCAGTGTCAGACCGCCCTTGGTGGTGCTGGTGCAGAGCTGTGCAGCGGCTGTGCTGAGGGCCCCTGGGCTGGCTGGACCCACAGCATGTCCCCAGGCTCTGTCCTGGGTCCAGGCAAGGCAGCTTCTGTGAGCCTGGGGACCTCTGTGTATGTAAAACCCAAACAGAGTAGCATCTCTCTCAGCAGCAAACAGGTAAAACGGTAAAATGGTGAAGCTTTCTGGTTTGTTGAGGTTTTTTTAAGATTGAAACTTGTATAGGTGTTTATAAAATTTATTAGGTTTTTTAGGCTCTTGAATATCACACTGATAATTGCAAAAATAGAAGCTCTAGTCTAATATTTGAGCAGTCCCAGCCTGTGCTTTCATTCTCCTCTCTATAACAAGATATTTTATTTATTACAGAATCCCAGAGTTGGAAAGGAGCTCACAGAATCCCAGAATTGGAAGGGCGCTCAATGCCCATCTCATTCCACCCCCTGCCATGGCAGGGACACCGCCCACGGTACCAGGGTGCTCCAAGCCCCGTCCAACCTGTCCTTGGACACTGCCAGGGATCCAGGGGCAGCCACAGCTGCTCTGGGCACCCTGTGCTGGGGCCTCCCCACCCTCACAGGGGAGAATTCCTTCCCAATATCCCATCCATCCCTGCCCTCTGGCAGTGGGAAGCCATTCCCTGTGTCCTGTCCCTCCAGACCCTTGTATGTAGTGTCTCTCCATCTTTCCTGTAGACTCCCTTCAGATGCTGGAAGGCTGCATTTAGGTCACTCCTGGGCCTTCTCTTCTCCAGGCTGAACAATCCCAATTCTCTCAGCCCATCCTCATAGCAGAGGTGCTCCATCCCTCTAATCATCTTTGTGGCCTCTTCCGGACCTGCTCCAGCAGGTTGACGTCCTTTAGGAATGTTCAAGCTCAGCAAATTGTCTTTAAAGCAATTTAGGCATATGAGTGACAAAAAACGTTCCATGTAAAAGCACCTTTGTTAAAAGTGTTCCTTGCCAGCTTTCTGTGCAGAAGTCCCATCAACTTCACCCTCTCCTGCACAGGGGCTGCTGTTCCCCTGGAAAAGAGCGTTCAGCAGGAATAAAAGTAAAATGAATGTTATAATGTGTTATTTACAAGGCACTCTGGTTTTGTTTTGTTATTTTAAAGCCAACAGCAGCTAAGCCTCAAAAATGAGCTCAAATACTCAGATATTTGTTCGGGATTGTAATTCTCCCGCACACGTGCTGTGAAATTGGGTCACGGGGGTTCCGGGGTTGTGGGTCATCCCAGTGTGGCACTGCAGCTGTGCTGTGTGTCAGGAAATGCCTGCAGACAGCATGAAAAACCAAGCTTAATCAGAGACATTAAAAATTAAGCAAAGTGTTTGCACATATTTAGACGAGGCAAAGCCCAGGCAGGATGCCGCGTCTCGGAGCGGCCTCGATCCCAGCATTCAGCACAATATCTGAATGAAAAATGACAACACTTTGTCATCTGTTCAAATTGATATTGCACTCTCGGCAGTGACAGCTGAAAAGGCCCACAGGTGCCATATAAAGAGGTGACCATGTTGTCATATTTCATTTAGGCATCCCTCTGCAAAGCCATAATTACCTAATTAGGTTGTTAATTAGGAGATTAGCATTTCACTATATTGATAGAATGCTCTTTGCAGGCACGAGTCTAGATACAGATTTGTCTGCCCTAATTTATAATCCCTGCGTTTTTTATACTTATTTATTTCCTTTAAATCTCGATGCAAAATTTCTCAGGTTAGCAGAGAATCAACTTGTCTGCAATTAAACAAAGATTTGACAAGATCAGGAAAGGGAAGAGTGAATACTTCCCATACATACCCCAATATTTTCACCCCCCTCTAAAGCCCAGTAATTAAAATATCGGAATTGGTGTAATTTGCATCCTGATTAGTATGACAACAGAAGTATAGCCAAATTCCAAGAAATTCAGAAATACAGAGCTAATGCCAGATTGATATACAGGTCTGGAAATGAACAAATAATTTGTTGGAAGTTGTGTGTAATATAGTGTTTGCTCATCATAACTTCCCAATTCCAGTCTCTCTTGTGAGAGAGACTCTTTATATGACTGTAAATGATTATTTCCTTTTTAATGATAGGACCAGAGTGTGAGTGACAGCTTCTGCAGATAAGTATTCACTCTTAAATGCACTTGAGCTTTTGCTGAAACATAAACTTGAATGTTCATATATTGCAGTTCACTTTCCTTTATCCTGCCTGCCCAGGACCTGTCTGTGTTTGAGGGGGTTGATTATTTGTGCTGCTGCAAATGCAGATAACCAGAACCATTTCTTGTGCAATTGCAGACAGAAGTTGACTGGGAAATTATTTCATATAACCTGAATCATGAATTTTGAGTATGTTCGTGCTGTCCTGTTCCTGCTTATATGACGTTGGGGGGAAAATCAATTTTTAATTCTAATCTGCCTATCTTTTTCATTAGTTTTTAAAGATCACTTTAAAGAGCTACGGTCAAGGAGGTGTTTGAGTACAGGGTCTATGGAAGCCCTTGAATGATAACGTGACCTGCAGTGGTATATAATTTTTTCAGCTTGCTATTTTTGAGTTTGTTAGTAATTGTCTTGGATCCAAGTTGTACCTTCCATAAGTTGTGTCTTTGGAATTTTTTTGTTAACTTTGAATAGGGCTTTAATTGTTTATTACTTCCTTAAGGAAGTTAGTAAATTTAAACATATTTTTTTTTAAAAAGCAAGCTACAGCTTTGCAGAACAGGAGGAAGGAAGACTTTTTTCCCCTGCTTCTCACTTCTTACTTCTTTAGAAGAGGAATTTAGAGAGGAAGATACATTGCAGGAATTGGCTTCAGAGTTTCGTGGAGAATTTGGAACTGCTTTTAGCCATTTGAACTGGAGGACTCTTAAAATCATTCCATTAAAATTGGTGGAACTTCGGAGTTGTAGCTCTTTCCTGCAGCAGAACATTTTTAGTTGCTGACAGCTTTCTCTGATTTTATTGTTTCTTGTAGCTTATTTAGAGGTCTGTGTATTTCAAAGCATGGAAGGCAAAAATACCAACCCTTCACGTGAGGAACATGTTTCCTGTAGGATGCCATGGAAAGGTGGCACTGGGTTGTCAGTCTGGGGACAGCATCCTTCAATCACAGATGTGTTGGTGGCACCACAGGGCATTTGGTGGAGCTGGGAGGTTCTGATCTGGAGTCTGTGACTTTACAGGGACAAGTGCAGGGTGTGAAAGTTCTTGTTGGCACTGGTGTTCCTTTACTGAACAAAATCCGTGGTTCTGCTGGAAAACGTGTCAGGAGCCTGCAGGAGGGAGCGGGGCTGGGGGCAGAGGGGGGCCCTGCCCCACTGCAGGCAGGTGTGGAGGTGAGACACGGCTGCCCCAGCTCTCGTGCTGGTGTGGAGGTGGGAGGGTGACGAGCCACCTTGCTGGGCAGTGAGAGCGAGGAATTTTGTCAAATTCAACTGCGTATATTTTAAAAAGCCCGGAAAATCCATTCCAAAATGACTGTGTTTTCCCCAAAGTAAGGGAAGCTGCACTCAGCATTTTTCACGCTCAAGGTCAAACGTTTCCTCTGAAAACAGCAGTCAGCACGGGCTGACACATGGTTGCAGTCCCACCAGTCAGTGGGTCCAGCACGGGAGCGTGGTTCCAGCTGTGCCTGCTGCCGTCTGCGCTGGCACGTGGTGGGCGACGGGATGGATGGGAGGAATGGCAGTCATGAGGTTTAGCTTGTCCTTTCCCCTAATCTCACACTTGCTTTGGTACCTCGTTGTCACCTCATGTAGGTTAACGTGCAGATATGATACTCTGTGTGGGGTGTTTTGTGGGGAAAGAGGAAAGCGAGACGATCTTTATTTAAATAATTGCAGTACATCAAGCAAGCAGGAGGGTCACGAGAACAGTTAACATGTTGTGATGATGAAGTTGCCTCCCGAAATTCAGCTGTGTTCAGCTGTGTGTTTAAGGTACAGCCTGTATAGCTGCAGATCCTTTTCCAAGACCTTTGTGTCACCTCCTGGGAGCGGAATCGTTTGTTAGCACGCTCCGCATTCCTCATTGTGTGCAGGGTTATGAATGAGGCTGATCTGCATAAAGCCCTGCTTCCCTCGCTGGGAGAGTCTATCGATGCCATAAATATAGCCGTGGGGTACTGGAAGAGGAATACTGCTGATAAAAATAGTAGACTGAGATGCAGCTGTCTGATTCTGCCACGAAGTTCCTGTGAATCCTGGCGAGACGTTCAGCCTCTTGATGGTGCAATTTGACATCTTTGGGGATGTTCTGTAACTGCACAAGGCTAGTGGGGGGCTGTGCTCTCCAGGGGCCTCAGGGCATGGCAGAATCACAGCGATGGGGCCAAGGAGAAGGGGAGAGGGAGCATTCATTCCCGGGGGGTTGATCAGACAATGTGCAGAAAGTTAGATAGGTGAATCATGAAGATCAGGAAGAAAGTGAAGGTCTCTGTCCACCTGGGTGATGAATCACAGGTGTTTGCCAATCAGTGCATCATTGAAACCCCAGCCTGTGTATCCCATTGTACAGAAATACCAAACTCTACAATTGTGGAGATTTTACATCGCTCTCTTTGGTTTTAGTGTTTGCACAGAGTATGTTTGACATAGCTGTCTGCATGTGGTTTATTCAATAGTGGAATGTTATTTGTATACACAAGTATTAGAAGAATAGTTATTTTTTGTTTATGATTAAAGAATGTATGAGATGCCGATGCTGAGAAAGTCCCTGAATTCCGTTAAATTCAGCTCCCCCATGAGGATGTGGTGATGGTGTGTGGGTGTAGGAGTGCAGAAGGGTTTTGCTGGCAGATCTCAGCAGATCTGGAAACTGATTTTGGATCTGTGATTTTGCTGGAACCTTCAAGGTGTTTGTGTAAAGGTTTGCAAAACTGAGCTTTGCTTCTCTTGAGTTCTCTCTCACTGGGCGTCACAGTTCCTCAGAGCAGGTCTGTGCCCTGGTTTGCCTTTGTCAACGGGAGGAACTGGTTAGAATTCTGTAGCCTACAACTATTAAATATGGCATCAAAACCTGAACTGAATTTAACTTTTTTTTTTTAAGGATATTAACCGTTCATAGTTCATATTAATGTATTGATAAATTAGTTGTAACGTATCTTTTTGAAAATTCTGAAGAAGAGGAAATAAAAATATGTGTTAAACTTGTAGAATTTCCAGCACTTTCTCACGGTTCAGGTTTATGGGAAAAGCAGTTGCACGTGTACAGTTGGGAAGAAGCTTGGCTGATTTAGCACACGACTGTTAATGGCAGGAAGTCGGGGTGCAGAGTATAAAGGTAAAACTCTTGCATCTGCTGTTACATGTTGTTAACTCCCTCAGCAGACATTAAATCATTTCAAGTACAATAATAGTGTGGGAGGTAAATTAACTAACCATTAACAATCTTATAAATACACAATTAACATGCCAACATTTATATGACACATTGATGGGGCAGCAGTAATTTTTGATTGGGAGTTTGCAGACCTTTTTGGTGCCCGAGGCTGTTGCTTATTTAAACAAGTTTTTGCCACTTGCAGGTAAAGGTGGCCTTTCCTAATCAGTGAGTAGAAATAATTCAATTTAAAGAACACTCTCTACACGTGTTTTGCAATGTCCATAAACTGTACGTGGTTGTGTCAGTGTCACCCGAGCCACACGATGCTGGTCAAAGCCCCAGACAGGCTGATGGCTGCCTTCGGGTGGCACATTTGCCTTGTGGCCTCTCCCTTGGAGGACAGTGAGAGCCCCCTCAGGAGCAGCCCTACTTACTTTGATGGGAAGAGTCAGAAAATTAAAACTGAATGTGGAGTTGTGGTGCTGCCGAGGCTGGCAGGAGCCTCTGGAGATCTCATCCAAACTCACACACAGCTCTATAGCCAGGTTGAAGTGTTTTTCCTCTGATTAGAAAAGCAGTGGGGATTTCGAACTTCTGGAATTTACATCTGGTCTTGCTCTATGTGTGAGCTCAGACCGAGCCCCCTCAGGTGGAGGTGTCCCCGTGGCTCCTGCCGCTGCTCACTGATGGGCTCGCTGCATGAACAGGAATGATTTTATTTTCTTTTTAGGTTATATTCAGTAGGTCTTTTTTTGATCCAGCTCACCCCACAGCTCCACTGCCAGCTTTGGGAGGTGGTGGAATTCCTGGAGCAGGGCCAGGCAGGGCATGGAGTTGCCCCTTTCAGTGTCAGCCCAGTCTTGAATTAGATTGACATAACTACAAATCCACAGCTACAGAAAAATCAGATAACAACGTGAGTGTGGTTTGGATTTTGTGGTTTGGGGTTTTTTCCTTTTCCTTTTTGCCCTCTACTTTGTTTCAAAAGGCCACTTGAGTGCTCTGAATGAAATATCTTAGGTAAGTGGCAATTACTGTTCTTAAAGTGCTTTAGAGCTCAGGCGTGTGGTATTTGGTCACAGAGCTTTCTGTGTTACAGCAGTTGCCCTGCGTGAAGCACCATGCAGCAGCAGATGTTCAATATTCTGCCCTGAGACACTAATCTCTTCATGTTTAAAGTTTTTCCTGGAAATACAAAACCTGAAGAGGGTCTGTAATGAGGTAGTCGAAGAGTTGGTGTGTAGATGCAGAAGCAAGACAGTAATACAGTTATGATGGGTGAAAAGAAATCCAAAACCCTGTCGGTTCTGTAAACGGATTAGTTGGAATTGGCAGATGTTTCTGGTCTGTATTCTCTTGCCATCCTCCTATGTGCAGCACTGTGGAGTATTTTGCCTTACAGCCACCATGTGTTGTAGAGAACTGGGACCTGTTTGTAGGTACCTGTTGTGTTCTGTTGTCCTGGGACTCGGGTTTCAAGCTGTCCTCCAAACCCTCGGTTCCTTCAATGGACCTCAGCAGCCAGTGTAGCTTAAATAAACTGGAGCAGAGCTGAGCAGTTTGCCCTAAGTCAGTGGGTTTGTGCATCCCAAATAGGAACCTTCTGGAATGGGGTGTTTGAAGGGGTTTTTTTCCCTAAAATGTTGTGTACATTTTTTCTAGGTACCTGTGTCCATGAAACAAGATGGAGAGAAGATAGTACAGTGAAGTGGTGGACTTGTGGACAGAATGGCTTTCCTGGACAACCCAACCATTATCCTCGCTCACATTCGGCAGTCGCACGTGACCAGTGACGACACAGGGATGTGTGAAATGGTCCTGATCGATCACGATGTTGACCTGGAGAAGTTTAATCCCTCGTCAGCATATGGGGATAATGGGTCAGAGCCACAGGGGAGCAATGGGGAGACTCAGGGCTATGTATATTCCCAATCAGTCGATATTACCTCAAGCTGGGACTTTGGAATCCGAAGACGATCAAACACAGGTGCGTGGTGTCTGCAGCAGCTCTGGCCTCTTGTTTTCCTCTTGCCTCAGTCTGGCTGGCGTGGACAAACCAGAGCGTGGCTGGCTTGGTGTCTGTCAAGCTTCTTTTGTAATGTTGAGGCCCTTTTATAGAAGGAGACGTAATGATTCAGTTACTTCAGTGTGCTGTCAACTGAGCTTTAATTGCTGTTTTACCTATTCCTGTACAGAGGAACATTGAGGTAGTCAGTTTTATATATATAAAAAAATTGAAATTGTGAAGACATCAAATCTAAATCTGAAGTACATGAACAGTCTTTGATATCTCTATTGTTACTGTCTGGAGGGGTGTTAACTTTTGAACAGGATAGTTATTTTCTGAGAAAAAATCTGCCTAGTGAGGCATCAAATGTATTTGTTATAAAAGAGTGGAATGAAGTTTGATGTGAGCCAGCAAATGGAATGATTTGTCTGTATTTTGTCTCTTAAAGTTTTATTTCTGAGAAAAACCTTGAGCTAGGGTTTAAGCTACCAAATTAGAAAGTTTAAGGGTGAACACACCTTTGCAAAATGCATTCATTTTGTCGTGACTGGCAGAAAGCTCTCCCACGTGGGGTTTCCTGAGAGGGATATCCAGACTTCTGCTTAGACCTGAGGAATATTAAGAACAGGAGTTCTGTGAGGTAAAATATCGATGAGAGGGTTGGTGTGCGGTGGTCAGTTCTAACCTCTTTTGTCTGTTCCTGTATATATATATTTTAAATTATTTCTGCAGGTATTATAACACCACCTAGAGCCCAGAAAGCACCTCTGTGCTCTGCTTCACCAGGAAAACGTGTGTGGTGTTGGAGATACTGAAATGCCTTTTACGAGTAGGAAGTTGTGAAAAGTTCCAGAATAGGCAGGACACTGATCTCCTGTGCTGGAGAGTGAGGTTTGGGAATCACGGATTGTAGCCCACCCTGCCAGGAAGGGGTGGTGGGAATCCAGGGTGCCAGGCTGTGCTGGGACTGGATGAGTTCAGGGCATGGTGTAGCTCACGAGGAAGGAGAGGCAAAGTTTGAAGATTTATAGAATTGCTCCAGAAAGTATTTGTGAAGGATCATTTCACCAGGGGAGCAGACTGATAGGATAATCTCCATTTGAATTATGGATTGAAGCCATTTCAGGTGCCAGCTGGGGGCATATTCTAAAGTCAGGGTTGGGACACCGAGGGAGCTGATTTTCTGCCTCAACTGTGGCATGTCAGTGGAGAGGTCAGTGCCAGGTGCTGGGTGTGGGCGAGCAGCAAAGTCCCCAGGCCCAGGAGCAAAGGCTCAGCTCGTTGCTGGCAGTTCGTGAAACCACAACTGCGTTTGGTCAGGGGCGTTTTTCACACCGAAAGCTTTCACTGGCTGCATGTGAGAGTGAGCCTTGAATAATTCACCTTTCTAGTAGGTGCTGATCATTCCATCTGGTTTGGCGCTGCTGTAGCACAGTCCCACAGTGAAATGGTCCTTTGGGATCAGCTGTAGGTGGAAGAGCAGGGTGGAGTCAGTGGAGGTGGTGGCTGTGCTCTCGTAGGTGTGTTTTGACAAGGGCTGGAAATATCAAACAGGATAAAAACATGCATTATTCTTGTTTCTAGTTTATGGATTGTCCTTTATCATTTGTTTACCTGTTAATCTAACAGATCTTTTACGATGGCTTGTTTGGGCAGAAAGGGTTTTGGAAGGTAATTTTGGGTTAAAGCATGGGCGGTAACTAGTAAAAATGTGGAGCTTTTCTTTCAGAATAAACTATCTATGCTACAACAGTGTTTTCCCAATATTTAAACTTATGGGGGGGGGGGTACTTTTCGTGTTTCATTAAGAGGAAGTTACCTAGAGGTATTCAGCTTCTAACATCGTGTTGACTTAAATGGGAGATACTTATCAAAGTCCCCGTTTGTGCTTGTACCTTAAACTGCTTGTTACAGCTGTTCAAACTCACAGGAGTATTTTTTTAATCAGTTCCCTGGTGGACAGTTTTTATGGGGAAAAAAAAATTACTTCCTTGTCCACAATTCAGTTCAAAGACCTAAATGTAAAAGAATTATAACAGAAGAGATAGAAAGTATTTATTAACATTTTTTAATTGCTGAAAAGGCTCAGGGACATCCAATTGTATCCAAAAATTGTCAGAGCAATTTAGCATTTTAGAATCCCTTCTACAAACCCATTTTAGTTAATGAATTATCTCAATACATCAAAATTGCTAATATATCCAGCAAATTGTTTCCTTCAGGGATCAGCACTGTTAGTTCTGCTTCCCAGTCTAATCTGCTTATTTTGAGTGGACACTTCATGACATCAGTGGTTTCTTGGGGTCATTGTCTTGGGTGGCTTCCATCAGGTATTTCCCCAAGGAAGCTCTTAGTATTAACAAAAAAAGGCAAATCAAGTTGTTGTCTGGTACCCTGGGCTGCAAGTTCTTTGGTATCAGAACTATTTGGGGCTTTTTTTATCAACCATATTTTGAAGATGGAGTCAAAATATATGTAAAGAAATATTATATTCATTTTAGGATTTGACTAATGTTGTGAAGATACAAATCATTTATTTTACTACCTATAAACTGTTTCAGCCTACTGAAGAAAAAGCTGTGCTAATTTATATCGCTTTGACATTTTATAATTTTCATGATTTTTAGATAAAGGATTTTATATTTAAAACTTTAATAGTCTAGTCTGAGTTCATTTATCTTTAATTTTTGAAACGGGTAGAGTAATTCATAACAGTAATTTTATTCCTGTAATGTAATATTCACTTCAGTTCATTTGTGCATTAAAATTCCTTTAAGACCGTTATTAATGATTTATATAATGAAATGTCATATTAATCACAGAAGTTTTCACATTTTATTATTCTCTTCCATGTTAATACTATCTTTATGATCTCTATTAATGTTTTATATCCTCTAATTTCAATTATAAATCAAGAACATTTTCATGTTTTTGTTGGTATTTGCTTTTCAGGGGTGCCACCTTTAAAATTTTATGACTTTTCCCCCTACATATGCAGTATAAAACATCTTTATTCATATAAAGGTAGTTAATTATGTCTTTGTTTATAGTAAACTTTCATTGACAAACTTATAGTTGTAATATTTCTTTTCAAGCTCAGAGACTAGAACGTCTGCGGAAAGAGAGACAAAATCAAATAAAATGCAAAAACGTTCAGTGGAAAGACAGAAATACTTCTTGCTCAGGTAAAAGATCTTCTATTTTGCTGCTGGCTTTGTTCCTGCCTTTGATGGTTACAGCGTTTGCAGTTTGCGATTTTCCCCTGAGCTTTCAGAGCGTAAATTCCAGATCTCGGTGCTGTCCCGGGGGGTGCCAGCCGTGGCCACGGTGGTGATAAAGGCAAAGGGGAGGGAAAAGCTTTGGAGCCCCAGTTTGGCCTGGAGAGGCTGAGTGGCTGCTCTGGGCTCTGCTCTCTGTGGCATCGCTCGTGCTGTGTCACCTCGCGGTGTCCTGGCCCCCGCGGCGTCCCGGGGAGGGGCAGAGCTCTCGAGCCACCGTGGCAGCGCGGGGACAGGGGGGTGGCTCCCTGCTCTAGGGCAGGGAACTGGCAGGTGTCTGCGTTCAAAACGCGACATCACTGTCTCCGTGGGACTTCCCAGCCATTTCCAGCAGCACTTGGCACCATTGGATGGAGGATTTTGTGGGGTTTACTTGTACAGGCTGTTTTTGTAGCTACTTTTTTAGATAAGGTGCAAATCTCAAGAAATAAAGAGTATATATGATCTACTTAAGTGCAAGCGTAATAAATGCTGGCTTAGCTTATCTGGCCTTTCCTTGGTAAAACTATTATCACTGATTTCTCAAAAAATATTCAATTCTATTTTTTTAATTATATAATTAAGTATTTGTGACTGTGTGTTCTACGTAGTTTAAATTGTAATATATGAAATTACAGATCTGTCTCAATTTTCCTATTTTAGAACTCAAGCTAATTTCTATTTCTGTTGTATTTGACACACATTCAAACCTTTGTGTGGTCTGTCATGCCTACTTCTTTCAAAATTTGTGTATATCTTAATGAGGTCCCTCTGTAATCTCCCTTTTTTTGCCTAATTCCTCATGTCTCCGTGGCTGTCATTTGCACACATTTGCGTTCTCCAGCACTCTAGTATCTTTTTCAGAGGAGTGAACAAAGCTGCTCACAGGAGCAGCACAGTCGCACTAATCCTTAATTCGGTGTTCAGCTGTGTTGGATACCCCTGTTAATGCATTCTGAAATGTTTTTGCCTTTCTCCTTCTGTAAGCAGAGCTGTAGGTTTTAAAGGTTAATCTACCATAACCTCCAACTCTTTGCTCAGTATTTTATAGCATTTGGCCAATGATGATGCAAATCTCCCTCCTGTCTCTCCCGCACACTGAACTGGCTCAGGCTCCCGGCGCCTCGGTCCCGGGGCTGCACCGTCACCTCTCCTTCCCTCACGTGCTGCCCTGCAGACAGACTGCATCTGTCCCCTCTGAGGAACGTGCTGGGCTTGCAGGCAAATAGATCAGCCCCTGCCTGCTGCAGAATAGATTTAAATAAAAAAATAAGTAAGTTACATAAAAACTCCAGGCACTCGGGATGTGTCGGCAGAGCTGATTTTCCTTCTCTGCTTGGCCACTGAGTTCTGCATGTTTCTCCCTTACTTGCATGAGCAACAGCACTGCAGCAAGGAGAAAGAGGAGCCCTTAAGGACATCCACTGTACCTTCCTCTTCATCACATGGGTGTATGAGGCTTTGTGTGTTTGGCTCCTTGAATTTGGGATTAGGGAGAAGTGTGTGTGAAAACAGCAACAAGTGGATTCCAAGGTCCTTTCCAAATGCCCAAGAATTACCAGTTAAAGGTAATACTCCAGCATAATGGTAGAGATTTTTTAAAAAAACAACAAACAGGTGTAAGAGTTCATTGAAAAACCAAAACAACCTAATGGAGTTAAAGTGGCCATGTTGAAAGGCCTTAAATGAAGCTTTTTTGGTTAATTGCAGCCTCTCACAAGCCCGTTGGGGATCTCTCAGTGCCAGTACTTAGCACCTCTGCCAACTGCCTGAATTTTAAGGCAATCTGCTGATAAAAATAAATGGAGCTTTTGACCAGTTATCATTTGACAAGTTTTAATTTTGCACTCTAAGAAATGAACCAACTCCCTGCAGATCAAGTGCTGGGTCATTCCGCCTCGGGAACAGTTCCATTTCCCTGGAGAAGCAAGGTGGAAATCTGTGAGCTGTGAGGGAATCCAAGTGCAGGAGTGCCAGGCTGGGCGAGCTGGGGTTGGTTCTCGGGCAGTGATTGATGGAGGTTGGGGGCTCTTGGTTCCTGGAGCAGATGTGGGAAACCTTGTCCAGATTCAGTCACAGTTCCCTGCAGATGAGACCCGTTGGTGCTGATGTGCTGAAACACCCCGGGCTCTGTCCTGATTTCATAGTGGCCTTGTAACATAAGAAGTCCTATTTTTTAGGGTTTTTTTAAAGTATAGCTGTAAATTTGAAGTTGAATTGTTGTTGGAAATTCAGCTGTGCACTTTCTTCACGTAAAAAGGCTTTTATGAGCCTTCACAGACCACACAAAGAACTCCTGAGCTTGGATCCCCTTTGTTTTTAGAAAGCTTTTTTGTTTTTATCGTTCAGACTGTTGATCTGGAGTGGTGGTTTCAGGTTTGACTCACTTCTACCAAAGACTATTTGAATAGGCAACCCAATTAAAAAAACCCAAAACAAACAGAAAGAAAAAAACTCAGATTTTTTTAGCTTAAACGGGAGCATCATTCAAACTTCTTAAGAGTTTCATATCTTTGGGCTATGAAAGAGTGGTGGTAGACCCTGCCCAGCTGAGGCATTTGTTGGTTTATTTATTTGATTTTGTGCTCCCTCTTATGATGTGATCTCTCAGTAAGCAGCAGCCTCTGTACATCTCCTCATACGATGCCTCTAATGTCTCTTGTGATCTGCAGCAGAGGAGCTGAGCTCGCTGTTTGAAAAGAAGAATTTCAGAGTGAAATCCCCATGTTCTGGGAAGCAGTCCATCCTCTCTGTGCGACTGGAGCAGTGTCCCCTGCAGCTCAACAACCCCTTCAATGAGTACTCAAAATTCGACGGCAAGGTGAGTGCCCGGGTGGTTTTGTCTCGTACCTGAGGCACTGCTGCTGTGCACTGACTTGTGCAAGCTCCAGTTAGACTTTGTAGTGGCCATCAGGTACTGGCAGTGGTTATCTAGAAACAAGCAAATGTTCCAGGTTCAGCAGAGCCATTTCTCCTGTTTCCATTACAAAATTCTGGACTGAGAATTAGGCTTCTCTACCTTGCCGTTTCCTTCTCCAGCAGGTTAGTGAGGTGCTTTATTGTGACAGAGTCCTGGGATGTCTCTCTGGAGTTGGTAATGAGGCCCTTTGTACAAATGGTTGTTTATTTGGCATTTAAAAAAAACCAAAACTTGTTCTGTCTATCCACATCACAGCACTTGCTGAATATTCCATGATTCATGTCTTTATCCTCAGTGCTCTAGTGAGAGTGGGAGAAGCCACGGCCTGTTTTGAGGGTGGAAAACTGAAGTATTAGTAGGCCAATATCTGAGGCAAAAAGAAGCACTGATCAATGTATTTCTGCACAAGTGCTCATTTGTGTAACACAGGGAGGAGATTGGCTGCAAACCTGGCAGGTCATGGAGGTCAGGAGATGGATCTGCTACTGCTCAGACTGGGGATAAATGTCTGCCCTGTACTCCATATTGTCAAATATTTTTCTCTGTCATCAACTCCAGAAACCAAAAAATAAACATTGGTGTGATGGATCATTGTCATATTGTTCCAAAACAAGTATAAATACTCCACAGATCTGTTTTCTACTGGATTTGTTTGTGGAATCTCCTGTGGGAGGATAGAGTTTGAGCTTCATTACCATTGTGATGGAAGAATTTCATATTCTGTTAGGTTTTCTTGAAGTGGAAAGTCAGATCCGTAATTCCACTGACATTTCTAGGAGTATTTGGAATAGTTGTGAAATGGTAACCTTCAGACTATGAAGTTCACATGCAAAAGCTCCTCTATTGTGATTTTATATTTATTAGCATGTGGCAATTAGTGCTAGCTCAGGTTTTCAAAACTCCTGGCCTCATTAATGAGCGACAGCAGCACTTTGATGCTGACAGCACCAAGAGGCCTTTTTTCCAAACTCCAGGTTTGCTATTCTTGTGCCACAATTTTCAGTTGGGCAAACATTTAAATGAATTCTCATGTCATGTGTAGGGGAAGTAAAAACTAAATTGTGTTTATTAAGAGAATTCTGTTGTAATTCATTCATGTTCAAGTCTTGTTTCTCAGACACTTGAGGAACTTCAGCATTTTTCCTTCCCTCTTTGACAATCCAAGCTAATTTTTGCTATATTAATAGAAATTGTAGTTGTCTATAATGAACATCTTAATTTTCACATATTGAAGTCAGGCACATTTAGCAGGTGTTTGGTCCGCTGGAAGGAAGCTGCACTTTGCATGTCAGTTTGGGAGGTTAAGGAAATACCTCAGTGTCACTCAGTTGGGGTGTGCAGGGTCTGACACGAATTATCTCAGTCGTGATCTGCAAATCAAAATACCTTCTTTACAATCCAAAACAACTGAATGGGCGTTTTGTTAGAGTACAATCTCACTGTATTAATTTTAACACCATTGTTTCTATTACTCTGGTAAGTGTATCAATAGTTTGCTTATGAAGTTTAAATGCTTGGCTGACCATCTGAGATATAGAAGAAACATAGTCCAGTTGTGAATTATTTTACTTCCGTTCTCATGCATTTTCAGTCAGTAATAAAACACCAAAAACCACTGAGCTTTTAAAAATTATTTTTAATGAAATATCATATGTCTTGTATTTATTTTTATTGATAATAGATGAGCAGTATTTCACAGAAATATAATTCTTTCAGGGAGTAGTGCATGACTTATTTACATAATTAACAGAGCCATGTATCTCTGGGGGAAATGGTACATAATTGGGGAGAGGCGGGGGGTGAGGAGGGGCTGGGGGCCTAATTAAACATGTCTTAAAAACACCCTACTTAATTATGTATTTACTCAGGGGGTCACAGTGGCTCTGAAATCCTTAAGACTATAACCAGGCCTTTATTTTATACATATTTGGGTTTGGTAATGCAGATTTCAGGTTGTTCAGTAACACTCATTTTTGGTGCATGGGCAAGGCAGGAGAGCTCAGTGTTCTCCGTGTCGAGCTCTGTGCCCGTGTCTGTGCTGCTCATCCTGACTGGTTTCACCACTGACTCGGGTCCCTAACTGACCTGAGATCGAATAAATCCTCCTCAGGGTCCTCCTTCCCCAATAACCCCCCTTGGGTGCGTTGTTTTCAGCTTATCAGTTCAGATCAGAACGTGTCGTGTGCTGTCGTACCAACCAGGCCAGCGTGGGCAGTGCTTACATCTCACAGGTGTTCCCTGCCAGATTTAGTGCCTTTTTCATAACCACTTCTGCGATTTTATGAAATAGTAAAATTTTAAAGCACTCTAATTTCTTCCTGTCCTGATCACTGCATTAATTATCAAAACAGTAGAGAATATGGCTTGTGAGAGACAGCTACAATGGAGGCATTCTAAGCAGCTCAGGAATCCACACAACTTGCCCCACCACTACCCGGGTGGTTTTCTATACACTGTAAAACTTCAGCTCTTAACAAAAGCCACACATACAGTAACTACTTTCAACTCTTTCTTCAAGTTTTTCCTTGAAATAGTTAAAGTAAACCTCAGCTCTGGAACTGTTTTCATGTTTTGTAAAGCACATGGGTTGTATGTCTTCGTTAATAAATCTTGTATACTCTTTCTAAGAATTTTGTATTGAAAGAACAGTTAGTTCTTTGTAATTCCTTCAGGTGTCATTGGAATAGAAAATTACTTGAAGGCTTAAGAAATCACTGGCCAAATTGATTTCTTTTGTCTGCACACAAATTAAATTATCACCCATTTGATAAATAAATTCATGTGTATTTCTGTTTACAGGACTTGGAAAATCAAATTTTGATGGTTTATTGTTCCAACTTGCTGAGTTTTAATAATGTTGGGGGAAAAAGACTCAGTGTAAGACAGAGCTGAAAGTCCTATCCAGGTACCACAGGTGGCACACAGGAGTGTGGTGATGCCTCAGCTGAGCTTCACAGTGTTCAGGCAGGAAAGAGGTGCAGAAGACATCAAAAATGTAAGGAAGGAATTGTTTGGCTCTGGAGTAAACTGGAGTTATGAGGCCAAAAACCTTTCCCACAGGCAGACCAGATTTTCTCAAGATATTTTTACTTCTGCTGTCATGACTAGCTGCAAATAGAGTTAGAAGGAAGTTTGGCTTTTCTGATCTTACGGAGTTCTCTGGCATTTGTTTGACTACTGGAGATAATTTAACTGAAAATTGGTCAGTGTAATTTTTGGCTGGACAAATGCTAAAAATAGTTTGGTGGGGAATGGTGCTTCTCTGTAGTGCCACAAGGTTTCTTGTGGCTTATTTTGATAAAGGGTTAAAAAGCAACAATTTCTCATGTAGCAACTGTTTTAAAAATGATGCTGTAGCAAGCATGGGGGAAGGGATAATTCATGAGTGCTAATTGCTTGGCTGTTAATTTTCATAAGTGTTGATAGAAGCAGTTCCTTAAATTAAACTTTGTTTAAAATGTATCAGGGGAAATATTCCACAATGTCGGGCCCGAAGTGAAAATTAATATGAATGCTGTGGCAATTAACACGTACTGGTTAATAGCTTTTAGCAGCATTTTGGGATGATAGTCCTTAAATACATTTTTGCATGCTGCTCTTGTTTCAGTCTTGTTTGACTGTATGTCTGCATAATCATGAACAAATGTTTTCCACAATCCCCAGTATTAAATAGCTTTACTTAAAGAAAGTAGATAAAGAACTTAAGAAAGAAGCAATACTGCTTTAATTAAAATGGAAAATATGTAAAATAATTAATCCAGGATTAAGATCTCTGTGTGGAAAAAATGCATTTTTTTATTTCAATGTTTTGCCCCTAAGCTGAGTGAAACGATCCTCATTTGAATCCGAAATAAGTTTGCATAGGGGTTGTTTGTAAAGCTTATTCTGCCAGTCGTAGTGGTTTACTTGTCACCTGCACTCTGCTGCCTGAGCCTGGAGAATTTGTGCTGGGACACCTCCTGCTGTGTTTGTGCTGGGATTCCCTGGTGCCTGCCCCTCCACCGTGCCAGCGAGTGACCAGCACTGCCCTCACCGGCACTGGCCAGTGGCACCAGGGGGAAGAGATTAACATCCTTCTGAAATCACAACAGTCCTTCCCCTTGGTTTGTGGTTGCATTTTATTTGGGTTTCACTTTGCTGGAGAGCCAGGTCCGTTGGGGATCGCAGTGGGAAGGAGGAGCAGCTCTGCCCAGCAGCCGGCGGCGTGAGCCCGGCCGGACAGCTCTGCTGCAGTTCCGCTTTGGCCAGCGGGGCTGGACCTGTCCCTGCCCTCATGGCCCATGTTTTGGCAGGGTCAGCATGCTGGTCTGTGTGGTCAACGTGCTGTTCCACGTGGTCAGTGTGCTGGTCAGTGTGCTGTTCCATGTGGTCAGTGTGCTGTTCCATGTGGTCAGTGTGCTGTTCCATGTGGTCAGCGTGCTGGTCTGTGTGGTCAGCATGCTGTTCCACGTGGTCAGTGTGCTGTTCAGTGTGCTGTTCCATGTGGTCAGCGTGCTGTTCCATGTGGTCAGCGTGCTGTTCTGTGTGGCCAGGGTGCTGTTCCCTGGGGTCAGTGTGCTGGTCAGTGTGCTGTTCCATGGTCAGAGTGCTGTTCCATGTGGTCAGCGTGCTGGTCTGTGTGGTCAGCATGCTGTTCCACGTGGTCAGTGTGCTGTTCCATGGTCAGAGTGCTGTTCCATGTGGTCAGCGTGCTGGTCTGTGTGGTCAGCATGCTGTTCCACGTGGTCAGTGTGCTGTTCCATGGTCAGAGTGCTGTTCCATGTGGTCAGCGTGCTGGTCTGTGTGGTCAGCATGCTGTTCCACGTGGTCAGTGTGCTGTTCCATGGTCAGAGTGCTGTTCCATGTGGTCAGCGTGCTGGTCTGTGTGGTCAGCATGCTGTTCCACGTGGTCAGTGTGCTGTTCCATGGTCAGAGTGCTGTTCCATGTGGTCAGCGTGCTGGTCTGTGTGGTCAGCATGCTGTTCCACGTGGTCAGTGTGCTGTTCCATGGTCAGAGTGCTGTTCCATGTGGTCAGCGTGCTGGTCTGT
>VZRS01002857.1:62115-64031 GCA_013398055.1 Ifrita kowaldi
AGACTTAAAGAATTTTAAAGAATTTTTATAACGCACTTGTTAATCTTTTGGCTGAATCATATTGCGTTTTATTCTATCTAATTGATTTTTAGCAATTTAGTAATGTCATTATCTTTCCCTTAATTACAGATCAAATCAAATAAAAAACGTATTCGCAAGTTGAGGTTCTTAACAGCCAAAGAAATATGGAAGTGTTTTATTAGCACATGTTTCTAATGGCTGCTGTTTGCAGGAGAGTTGGATGTGTCCATTTAATAGACATGCTTCTTGGAGAAGCATTCCTGAGGGAGAGAAAGTTGGGGTTTTTAATTTCTTATAGGACAGTCTTAGACTATGCCTTTACTTTGACCCTAGTAGTTGAAAAATCATTTTAAAGCACTCACAGTAATTATGGAGAAAGGGCTCACTTAGGGCTCTGTTTAATCAAAGAGTTCTTGTTTTGTAGTTAAACATTAAATGAAGTGGTAATTGGTTTATTCTTGATTCCAGTATAAATTTATATTTCATTAAATTATTTTTTTAATTTATTTAAGATTTTTTTTTAATGTTTCCCACTCAGAATTTTTAAAGGCAATATAATGGTGAGGGTTTTTCCATGTAAATTCTTTTGTTTCCGTATCTGAAGCAAAGAGGGAGAAAATGCTCACTGTCTTCTTAATACTAGTAGAGCTTGCTTGATTTACTAACAAGAGCAGTTTCTCAGGTCTTTGTGGAGATTGAATTTATGAATTTATCATACCTCAGGCTGCTATGGACCTAAATCCTGGGGAAAAAAATGTTGAAAACGCTTTGTGTCAGAAAGTGTCCTGCATCAAAGTTGCTTCAAGAGCCCATGAGGGCATTTTCACATATTTTAAGGGCAAAAGCTTCCCGAGGTTAAAGCCTTTAATTGTCCTTTTAGAGGTGCCCCCGAGTGCCACGTGGCTGTTGAGGTGCTGGAGGGGAGATCCCTCCCTGGACTGGCTCTTGGTGATGGATGCACTGGTGTGCCAGGAGGGAGGTGTGGTGCCATGGTAAAGAAGTGTCAGTGGGACACCTATAATTAATTTATCAGTCCTGGGCTCCTTCCCAGCGCTGTGGGACCTGCCCTGGCACCGCGGGTTGGGTGCTGCTGCGACGCCCCGCTCCGAGAGTGCAAACTTCTTCCTGAGTGCGAGGAAACTTGGGTTTAAGGGGGTAGTTTGGGGACTGGTGCTGAGAAAGAAATGGGCTGGTGGAGGAAATCCAATCCCATCTCCATGAGCTGCCTGACTTTGCGTCACATTCTGTCTCTCTGGTGGTTTTTAAACTGAGGGGCAAAAAGCTGTTGTGATAGTGTCACTAAACACTGCAGAACAAATTTCCATATAAAACCCTTCCTAGGTGGGAAATTCCAGTTAATAATAATTTGGAGAAAAACCTGTAGTAAAACTTGAGCATATTAACTGTTAAGAGTTTAATTTGAGCTCTGGGGGAAATGATGTATCAAGGTAGGCACAGTAAAACTGATGAGATTGCAGGCAGGTTTTTCAGATGATTTTCTCTTTCTTTTAAGAATAATTGAGTCATTTTAATGATAAGCCTTGCTTGGCATCTTTAAATGGACCGCGTGTAATTAGTTGTAGCTTCAACTTTGAAATGTTTTGACAGAAAATGTATCATTTAGCGGGTGCAGTTTTTCCGGCATCTGCCTTTAATATTTGTTCATTTTCTGCAACACACAACTTCGCTACTTCAGGTCAGATCCCAGACACGGCTCTGTTCCCTTTGTTATCTCGATTGTTTCCTTCAGGATGAGGGAGAATAATTACACAGAACATGTTTTCCTAGCAGCTGGAGCCCCATTCCAGCTGACTGCAGCACCTGCGCGGCCGGTGGCGGTGCCGGGGGCCGGCGGTGCCGTGCCAGCCCGGGCTGGCGGTGCCGGGCGCGCTCGG